>VDFB02257574.1:0-48164 GCA_007258455.2 Sequoia sempervirens | reverse complement strand
TGAGGTTGAGACACTACATCCCATTAGTTCCTTGACCCAGAGCATCATAGAGCATGCCATTCCTGCAACACAACGTGAGCTGAGGTAGTCTTTGGGGAGTAGGGTTCCACCCCATATTTTTTAGGTGGTGTAGGAGCACCATGACACTTACATATCTCCATAATGCAACTCTTGAAGAATGATTCAATTGTGATGTATTTACCTTGTAATAAGGTCATTTTCATGTGTTAAGGTCATTAGGGGGTCAAGGTTTAAGTTTTGTGTCAATTTTGGAAAGATGTCAATGAATTCAAAAAGTTGTCATAATGCAAAAATGTAAAATTGCAAAAAAGTGCAAATTAAGGGAAGGTGAAAGGTCACTTTGCTCTAGGTCATTAGAAAGCAGTTGGAAGTTAATTGGAAAAGTTTGTAATGCCTTTAAAAGGCCTTGTAAACATTGGAAAAGGTGTGGGTGATTGATTTTTTGGTTTTGATCAATGAAAGACACTATTTCTTGCATGTTTACACAAAAATTCTTTGTTCTTTGGTGTTGTATGGCCCTGGACGGGCATGAATTCATGTTTAAAAGGTTGTAAGTAATGGTTCTTTCAATCACCTTCCTTACAAAGTTTGTTCCATGCAATTTGGTGGGGTTTTGAGAAAGATCTTGCAATTTTTTTGTAAATAGTTATAACCCTAATTTAGGGTAAACAGTGACAAGAATATTTATGTTATTTTCATTCTAGCCATTGAAAATCCCTAATTTTTGGTGAAGTTACTCCTTTTTTATTATAATTTCATGTTATAAAGGTTTTAGACCAAAAGTGTAAAGTCAATATGTGAAAGATTGAAGTTTTGGTTTGTAAACTGTGTAACAGTATGGTAAAACAGGGTATAGGGAGTAAAGTACTTAGGGTTTATGTAAATACCTTTGGAAATGGACTTTAGATGTTTTGTAGAGCATGTACATGTCAAACCAAATATGTTCCAAGTACCGGTTAAGTGGATTTGAATCTATATAGAAGAACCAATAAGCCCTTGTGTGTACAAAGCCTAATTAGGCCTAATAAAACGTTGACAGTCATAGTTAAGCCCTGTTCCTTGAAGCAACCTATGTTGGTTCTTTGATATGTTTCAAAAATCTGAAATGGATGTCCTAAAATCTCAACACATTCTGGAGTGAAGGTCTATAATGAAATTTATGTCTAACATTTTATGAAAGGAGGGATACTATGAGTTTGATCAGTTAATGAAAGATTGGTAAAAAGATGAAAGGGCAGGATTATGTGAGTGTTTGTATTGATTGAGTTAGAGTTATTGAAGGGTAAGAAAGACTTGAGTGGTCTTGTTTGAGTTTGAAAATGTGGAAGCCTTAAATTGTGCTTGTTGGAGGTCATTTCCTTAAGAGAATTTATGTGAAACTTGAAGGGTCAGCTTGGTGAAACCAATTATTGTGAAATATGTCTCCACGAAAGTGAGTTTGAATCCTTTGCATTGCATCATTGGGCTTGTAGGTCACCCTGTGGTTATGACCCCACACATAGTTAGGATGTAGTTGTGGAGGATACATCTATAACCGAGAAGTTGGTGATGGCAGATGCCCTCCTTAATGAGGATTTCAACCTTAATAGTTAGGTAAATGTTAGCAAGTTCATTGAATTTAATTTATTAAATTTCATTTTGAAATGAAAGATTAACTAATTTAGTTTAATGATTATAATGAAATTTCAGGGTCATAGTGTTCATTCAGTTTTCAACGGTCATCTGCATCCCTATTACGCTACAACATGTACTGTGGAGGTTTGTAACTAGTAAAAAATTATAAATATTACATGTGAATAAAATTGTTATATGAATGGTATTCTAATATTTTATTTTGGATGTTGAATAGGTTAATCTTGGATATTTGATGACAATACCTCCCAATGGAGGTGGACTTCGAAGCTTCACTCAAGTAATAAAATAAAGAGTTTAACTAATGAATTGTACTTAATAGATTTTTGTAGTTTATATTCATATTGTTTATTACATAGCATTGCACATCTTTCAAACTCAAAGCATTACTTCACATTGCATAACTAATAACTAGATATTGATAGATGAAAAAATTTCAATTACAATATAGTTTTTTAGAAAGTCAACATAAGTAGTTATGCAATTACTTGACATTGCATAACTAATAACTAGGAGTAGCTTCCAATTGCATTTGCTTGTCATGGAATTCAATGGGACCACATTTTATTGAGGCATTTTTTCAAATAGTTCAATTCCTTGTCTATGTTATAGATGCTTGGAAAAAATCTATCAAAGAATAATAATAAGCTATAGCATAGACAAGGCAATCAACTATTTGAAAAAATTCCTTAAAGAAATGCGGTCTCATATCATCCAAGAAAATATATATGTGTCAAGAACTTGCTCAAAAACATTCCCATATGTTACCATGCCATGAAATTAATATTCATATAAGGTTTATTATCTACCAAGTCCAATAAATCCACCATCCAAATCAAAATATCCACTGACCTATCCAACAAAAACCTATATCCACAATATATATCATTGCATTGTTCATCTTAATCCATATTCATAATCATGCTTCACTCTTACTTTGATGAGTTTCCCAATAAAAAAAGAAACCCTTCTCTAATGACGATAATTACACTATCCTTTTTGATCAACAAGATAATGAACCCTATGAAGAAAATATTTATACAACTAGCTATACATATCATACCCAAGGTCAAATATTAAGAAACCAAATGTATAATGAGACTATCAAGTAGAAAGAAGACTATGCAATCATACTATTTCTTTGAGGCATTTTTTTCAAATAGCTCACTACCTTTTCTATGCTACCACATTTTTCATACATGTCTGCCAAAGCATTTTATCAAACAGTTCATTGCCTCGCTGCTATGGTTAAAAGCCTAAAACAAGTGCTTTCAAACAAACTATGAATGCTTGGAAAAAATCTATCAAATCATAATAGTAAGCAATAGCATAGAAAAGGAAATGAGTTGCTTGAAAAAATGCCTCAAAGAAATGTGGTCTCATGGCGATGTCCATTACCATGAGACCACATTTCTTTGAGGAATTTTTTCAAAAATCTCGCTGCCTTGTCTATGCTACCATATTTTCCATACATTTCTACCAAAGCATTTTATCAAACAGTTCACTTCCTTGCTGCTATGGCTAAAATCCTAAAACAGGTGCTTTCAAATAAACTATGGATGCTTGGAAAAAATCTATCAAAGCATAATAGTTAGTAATAGCATAGACAAGGCAGTGAGATGTTTGAAAAAATGTCTCAAAGAAATGTGGTCTCATGGCAATCTGAGTTGTTTGAAAAAATTCCTCAAATAAATGTGGGCTCATGGTGATGGACATCACCAACATACCACATTTCTTTGACGTATTTTTTCAAACAACTCGTTGCCTTGTCTATGCTACCACATTTTCCATACATGTCTACCAAATCATTTTATCAAATAGTTCACTTCCTTACTGCGATGGCTAAAATCCTAAGATAGGTGCTTTCAAACAAACTATGGATGCTTGGAAAAAATCTATCAAAGCATAATAGTAAGCAATAGCCTAGACAAGGCAGTGAGCTATTTGAAAAAATGCCTCAAAGAAACGTGATCTCATGGTGATGTCCATCACCATCAGACCACATTTCCTTGAGCAATTTTTTCAAACAACTCACTACCTTGTCTATGCTACCACATTTTCCATACATTTCTATCAAAGCATTTTATCAAAGTGCACTAAAATAAAACTCAAACAATTCACTACCTTGTCTATGCTACCACATTTTTCATACATGTCTACCAAAGTACTCAAAATTTTGCTGACTATCTCACACATTATAAGCCATGACTTGCATCACTATTCTAGTTTTCATAATTGAATAATGTTGTTTTCTTTTTAGATGATGCAAGCGGAGACACCTCTTGATGTTCATATGGCAATGGAGCATGGCGTGTCTTCCGCAATTGATAGCTCAATGCCTTTGACGATGATATGAGGGAGATTAGTAAATTTCAAATTACATTTGTTGTTATAGTTGTTTATTATTGAAAAATAAAATAATTATTGATTTGTAGTTTAATTTCTATCTAGACGATTTCTATAGGACATTAGAATGCCATAGCTTGATCGTGCTATGTGGAAAATGAGGATAAAAATCATCTGGGGGTGATAAGTGATTATTTTGTTAAATATTTCATTTTTATAATGTAATTTCTATATATTAATGTCTATACTTTTTACTGTAACAACTAAGGCTCCACAATGAACTAAATATGAGGAGCAGCCCTCGGGTTCGAAGTAGACCACTCTCATATGCATCTCCATCCCCTTGAAGATCAAAGGTTGCTAGTGATCTATTTTCTTCACCCAGAGCAGAATGAATTTTTATTGGGTTCCTTTGTTATATGCCTATATGGAATTTATGGACATATATTTTGTATTGCATATAGTTACATTGTATGCCTATATGACATTCTTGTAATCCTATATGGCTATTTTGTATATATGTTATACTTATATCAACATATATTGATGTATTCCTATATGGCTATTTGGTTAATACACATCTTTTTTATTGATGGTGTCCATATTTGCATTATAAATCCACACTTCAATGGATATATGTAGATGGTTTACTTCAAATATTTAAATTCCAATTATATTACATGCACTCTTCCTTTATATAATTGTAAATATTTAAAGTTTGAACATTATTCTCTTGTAAGATTATTGAACATTAAATTATTCATTTGAATATAATAATGCATGATGAAATCTAACACCTAGGTCTCTCTACCACTACACATCTAAGCCCATACTCTCTAGGATCATTGTAGCATGGTAAGGAAATTCATGTAATTGTACAATGCACTTTGAAGTATGCAACTAAAAATGAGCAAGACATTATTACATGTGACCTCATACCTCTAAAGGTTTGTCATATAATTCTTGGAAGACATCTACCATTCCATGTGTATACTTCATGTTATCATTCCACATGTATGCTTCATGCTTCTTGTGTATACTTCATGTGTTCACATGTATGATTCATGCTTACTATGTATATGTCATGTTTTCACGTGTATACGTCATGTTTTCACATGTATGCTTCATGCTTCCTATGTAGACTTCATGTATTATATGTATTCACATGTGTTCTTCATGCTTCCTATGTATACTTCACATATTATGTGTATTCACGTGTATGCCTCATACGTCATGTATTACACATATTTTTTTGTTTGCTTCATGACTAGATGTATCTTCAACAAGATTACTCCATGTGTATTAAAAACGTTGTTTGTCGAAATGCTTTCTAGGTTAAGCACTAACATAAAAGGGAGAGAAATTTATCATTGAGAAAGACATCCATAACATCCTTGAAGAATTCAATTAAGAAAACAACTTTAGGCAATATTGCAAATAAATTAATTTAGGTTCTCACAAATAGTGATGATATTATTTAGGTTGTGACATTTCAAAGGTGAAAATTTGTGACCCTTCAAATAGGAAAGACTATGAACCTTTTATAATAAAGGGTGGTGACCATGCATAGCATAGATGTGCCTAACTAGACGTGTTGGTGCTAACGGTTTGGCCCCAAGAAGACAAAAATAACAAGTAGCCTACCTTGCAACTTTACACTACATGAATCTGACAGTTTTGGAGTATCAAAAAAAATTTCACCACGGGAAAATGCCTCAGATATATCATAAACTGAGAGAGGTTATTGTAGACAGAACCTACATGATCCCCTAGCCTCAAATGTAATGTTTCTAAGTGACATGGTTTCCGAGTAATAGCTCCTCAAAGATTGTTTCCTTTTTTCACTTTCATCTCTTAAGAGACTTTGTTAGTACAATGTAGCTCAGGATATTTCACCATGTTTGAGTGCGAAACAAGATCTTTCCTAGCATAAACCCACCAATCTAGACGTGTTGGAACTATCAGTTTGGTCACACGATGAACAAAACAAAATTTACACCACCTTCCAACTTTACATTGCATGCATCTAACACTTTTTCCATCAATTGAGAACTCAACACTATGGGAAAATATCTCAGAGATATCAAAAAACAAGAGAGGTTATTGTACAAGGGCCCTACATAATCCCATAGCCTCAGACGAAATGTTTTTAGGTGACATGCTTTTTGAGTAATAGATCCTCAAAGATTGTTTCCTTTTTGCATTTTGGTCTCTTAAGAGACTTCGTCGGTACAATGTAGCTCGTATTGTTTCAGTGTGTTTGGGTGTGAAACAAGACCTTTCCTAGCATAAACCCACCAATACAAACATGTTGGAACTATCATTTTTATTGCATGATGAACAAAATGAAAGTTACACCACCTTGCAACTTTGCATGCATTTGACCCATTTTTCCAATTGAAAACTTGACACCACGAGCAAATGCCTCAAAAATATCAAAAACCAAGAGAGGTTATTGTAGAGGGGCCCTACATGATCTTGTAACCTTAGATGAAATGTTTTTAAGTGACACAGTTTCTCAGTAATAGCTCTTCAAAGATTGTTGTCTTTTTTCATTTTGGTCTCTTAAGAGACTTCATTGGTACAATGTAGCTCAGACTTCGGCGTGTTTGGGTGCAAAATAGGACCTTTTCTAGCATAAACCCACCAATACGAATGTGTTGGAAATGTCGATTTGGTCACGTGATAAGCAAAATGAAAGTTACACCACCTTGCAGCTTTACATTGTAGGCATTTGACCCGTTTTCCATCAACTAAAAACTTGACACCATAGGAAAATGCCTCAAAGATATCAATAACTAAGAGAGGTTGTTGTAGAGGGGCCCACCATGATATTGTAGCCTCATACAAAAAATTTCTAAGTGACATGGTTTCCAAGTAATAGCTCCTCAAAGATTGTTGCTTTTTTTCATTTTGGTCTCATAAGAGACTTTGTCGATACAATGTAGTTTGGATTGTTTTAGTGTGTTTGGGTGTGAAACAAGACCTTTCTTAGCATAAAACCACCCATTTGGACATGTTGGAACTATCATTTTGGTTGCATAATGGATAGAACAAAAGTTACACCACCTTGAAACTTTACACTGCATGCATCTGACATTTTTCCATCAACTAAAAAATCAACACCACGGTCAAATGCCTCAGATATATCAAAAATCGAGAGAGGTTATTATAGAGGGGCCCTACATGATCCTGTACCCTCAAACATAATGTTTTTAAGTGACACAATTTTTGATAAATAGCTCCTCAAAGATTGTTGCTTTTTTGCATTTTGGTCTCTTAAGAGATTCATCGGTACAATGTAGCTCAGACTGTTTCAACATGTTTGGGTTTGAAAAAAGGACCTTGCCTAGCATAAACCAACCAATCCAGATGTGTTGGAACTGTTGGTTTGGTTGCATCACAAACATAACGAAAGTTACAACACCTTGCAACTTTACACTATGTGTCGCCAAAAAGTGTATACTTTGCTTGATTTGTGATTAATTAATGATAAATTGGACTTAGTGAGGTTTTTTTCACATCTACACTAGGTCTTGGACCCTTTCAAACTAAATAAATTGCATTTAATGACGTCTTGTAAAGGTGTTGTAAAGTGTTGTAAGAGACTTTCACGCCTCTCTAGACTTAATGAACCCATTTTCCCTTAATTCAAAATTATAAAATGTATTTAAATGCATCTTCACATCAATCTAGAAGGCTTGTGAACTAAATTTAACTTTAATCTAGTGTTGTAATGTGATTTACACATTCACATTGGATGTTATTCCTTTCTAGGCTAAGTAGACCTCATTTTAGTGATGTAAAGTGTATTTAATCACACTTTCACATTGAAATTTGTGTCCCTAGCCCTAATTACTCTTTACATCATCATTAATAGGCTCCTATTGCCCCATATTATGCATCCTGAGGCTTAATTTGATCAAAGACCTGATTAGAACAACCTAGAAGCCTATTTTCTTCACTCCCCGACCATCCAGCTGGCAAAATGGCCTATGTGGGACCAAGTCGCCCATTTGGGAGACTTAGTCCCTACTAGGTGGGACTAAGTCACCCAGTTTGGCGACTTAGTCCAATTTGGCCTATTTTCTTGGTTTGAGTGGGAAATTTTGGAATTTAAGTTTATTCTTTCTTCATGTCGGCCTTGGGGATCCAATTAACGGGTAAATAAGGTGAATTACCTATAAAATCAAGTCTCTAAACCCTAATTTACATCTCTTAACTCATTCACACATCTCTCATCATTCATCATCTATCTTCTCCCTCAAGTCAAGTAAGCTATGGTTTTATCATTGCAAGTCATCAAGATAGCTTCCAAGGACATTCAAGGGCAGATATTTCATGTTTTGCTATAGAAAATCAAGATCAAACATCATGAAAAGGTACTAACTCCATTATTGCATGCTTCATTACATTCTTTCTCCATTTGGTTTAATTACCTAAAAAGGGGTTTGACCAAGGAAAACCCCCATATCCTAACATTCAACATTTCTCTCTCTTGTCTTGTGTGTTTGCGGATTTAGGCATCTTGAAGGCTTGGAAGATCATTGAAGAAAAGATTGAAGACTTGTTGAAGGAATCTCCTTGTTGACTAGGGAAGAAACCTACATAAAAAGACATCCACAAGTCGAATTCTGCAGTTTCAAGTTCAAATACTTGGAGGGCCAGAAAGTGCAAGTTGAGATCTTCCGATTCCATTTTCAAATTTTCAATTGTTGACTAAGTCGCCACTATTGGCAGATTAGTCCTATTAAACTTGTTTTTTAGAGATTTTTGTAGATTCGGATACCCATTTGGCCGAAACGAGTTTCTGAGCAATGTTCCTGAAATTAGGACTAAGTTGCCCAGCCTAGCATAAGTGTCATAGTTGATTTCTGCAATAGTTTCATCAGGATTCTAGACCTTCATGCTATCCTTTTTTAACCTCCAAGTGCACCTTTCTGATTCTGTTATGTTATTTCATCATTTAGTTGCATTTTTAGGCATTTTTGCATATCATAATGTGTTTTCCAGCACTTTACATTTTCTAAGTTTTACATCATTAGATCATTTCATTTCCAGATCAGAGCATTAGTGCATCTTAATTAGGCATACTACATCTCATTCACATTAAATTTGAGTGTAAACCCTTGCATTTTGGACCGCATTCATTCCCCTTTCTCCTTTTAGGTGAAAAACCCTAGGAGGAGCAAAGCATTGTGAGGGCAACCCAAAATCATCGTTTACACACTATATGCATCTGACGCTTTTTCCATCAACAAAAAACTTGACACCACGAGAAAATGCTCGAGAGATATCAAAAACCGAGAGAGGTTACTGTAGAGGGGACCTATGTGATCCTATACTCAAACAAAATGTTTCTAACACGATTTCCAAGTAATAACTCATCAAAGATTGTTGCCTTTTTGCACTTTGGTATCTTAAGAGACTTCATCGGTATAATGTATCTTAGATTGTTTTGGAATGTTTGGGTGTGAAAAAGGACTTTTCCTAGCGTAAACCCACCAATCTGAATGCGTTGGCATTGTCAATTTGGTTGCACAATGAATAGAATGAAAGTTACACCACCTTGCAAATTTACATTGCATGCATCTATTGATTTTTCCATCAACTAAAAACTTGACACCATGGGAAAATTCCTTAGAGATATTAAACTGAGAGAGGTTATTGTAAAGGGGCCCTACATGATGTTGTACCCTCAGACAAATGTTTCTAAGTGACATGTTTTCCAAGTAACAACTCATCAAATATTGATGCATTTTTTGCATTTTGGTCTCTTAAGAGAATTCGTCGATACAATGTAGCTCAAACTATTATAACATGTTTGGGTGCAAAAAAGGACCTTTCCTAGCGTAAACCTACCCATTTGGACACATTGGAACTGTCGGTTTGGTCACACGATGAACATAGAAGAATCTACACACGCACCTTCCTCAAATTTTTGAGAGCAGGAAGAATCTCTTCATTGAATACATTATCTATCTCATTCATTTTGGTCTACTTTTTTTTCAAGTGTTTTTAGAGTAGACTAACCTCCTTTTCATTGACGATAAAATCTTCTTCTTATCTTTTAATTCCTTTTCTAAGTGGTAAATTTTAGTCTTTAGTTGTTTTTCTTCAATTTGTTGTACCCCAAAATTAAATTTTTGTTATACTTAGACATTTTGAAGAAATGAGTAAAAGTCTTGTTAAATCAGTCAAAAAGGTCAAAATTTGGGTATGCATGTCTTGCATGAGGGATTAAAACACAACATTTTCAAAATCTGACGATCTGGGTCTGCTCAAAGCAGCTTAACCTACAAAACCCAAATCTCAGTTTTTCATCCCTAAATTTTAGGAAAACTACTATTTTTAGAAATTTTCTAAAATTAGTAATGTTTTCTGGGTTTTTCTGGGTTTCTTTAGAAATGGATACTGGCAAAACTTTCTAAAAATAGAAAGTTGGTTCGACAGGTTCTAAACTGATTTTGATTGGCTAAAAATACGTCTGTGTCAGGCTAGTGCAATCAAAATCTAAAAAAGATCAGTTTTGCCCTACTGGGTCTATTCTGCTTTTTCAGAAGCATACTAGGAACTCTGAGGTCATTAATGGAGGTCAGTCAACTGCCAGGCGTCAGATTTAGCATTCAGAGCTCTCAACAGAAGGCGAGATGATAAACCAACACGGAGAACGAAGAGGAAGTTGAAAAATGATAAAATTTTCTAACACTGGTGATTATGGGCGCCCTAGGTGAAGAAAGGCGTCCATCTTTTTAGGGCATCAAATGTCAAAATTAGGGTTTGTGTCTCCAGTCAAGCTTGCTTAGTTCTCTGTCAGCTCCGCAATGAATTCAACGGCGCAGTCATCAGGCGATCCAGTCGTCCGGAATTCAAAGTTGAACAGGGAGATTCCAGACTGATGTCAGAAGGAGAAAATGAGAAAATATAAAAAATTGACTAAGTCTGGATAAAATGGGCGCCCCTGGTGAAGAAGGGCGCCCAAGTTTTCAAGGTCTCTATCAGATGAATTTGTAGGCGAGTGTCTAATGTAATCTCTTCGCAGTTGGTCCAACTTTCAATTGAGATATCCAACACATTGATCGGAGGTTACAGTCGTCGGATACCAAGCGCCGAACAGGGGGTCTAGCGAGAGCTAAGAACAAAGATTCAGAAGCAAACACAAAAAAAGGTTAAAAAATAATCTAACTCTAGTGAACAGGGCGCCCCCAGCCAAGATGGGCGCCCAAACTTTTGAAGGCCTTAAATTCATTGTTTGACGAAGTTCATCCCAGAGGACCCTACCTCATATCTCATCAGCTTCGCGATGAGCATAACAGGCAGTCGATCCGATGCCCGGAGCTCCAAATTCAAAGAGATCATATGTAGAAGAGAAGCTAATGAAGAAATTTGAAGGTCATGAAAATGGCTAACTCTGAACAAAATGGGCGCCCCTGGAAGGAAAAGGCACCTATGATTTTGGAGGTCGAAATGAAGGATTTTGCCAGAGGTGCCTCCAGAACATCTTTCTCAGAATCAGTCAGGCTCCGCCGTGAAACCCTCAGCTCGCCTGTTGAATCAATCTACAAACGGGAAATCGGAGGTGGATTTCAGGGTCAAAATGAAGAAAAGTTGAAAATGCCAAAATTTTGGCTAACACTGGATAAAGTGGGCGCCCCTGGTGAAGAAGGGCGCCCAACTTCTCATGCCTTAGAAAATTTTTCATAATTTTCAAAAGTTTCAAAATTACCAGTGAAGGAGGATGGCATCCAAACGCATTGAACAAAGATTTTAGGGTTTTGAAATAAAAGCAAAAGAAAGCAAAACCTAATTCAAGCCCTAAAGTCTATTTAACACCTCTTTTCAATGTTATTTTTGTTATTTTTGCAGGTAGCCTTCAAAGGAGAAAGTTGGAGCAGCATGTTTGAAGAATTTTCATGATCCAAGAATTCATCTTTGCTGGTTTTTCATCAGATTTTTTAAATCAGCAAGCATAAACCCTTGCTTTTTCAAGTTTTTCATCCGAAAGATCAAATTTCTCAAAGGGAAGGCCAAGGTTTCCAGTTTTCAATCATCTGGGTCTTTTCTCTTCAATCTTCTGAAGGAAATTTTCAAGAACTTCATCAAGTTGCAGCAGCTACTTTTATTTTGCATGTCAATGAAAACATCAGTGCATTCAATTTTCAACCATCTAGGTCCTCTCCAATCAGTCTTCTGAAGAAAACTCATATCACATCTTTTTTCAAGAAAATTTCAAAACCTAGGGTTGGTTGCTTTTTCGATCAATCGTTAGGGTTTTGCAAATCTAATCAACTGGGTCCATTTCTAATCTTGTTCTGAACAAAACCCAGGTGCTAGCTTTTTTCGGGAAAAAATGAAGAAATTAGGGTTTGCTGCTTTTTTAGGCAAAATTCAAAATTTTCCAAAATGGAGGATTTGGGTTGTCTTGCAACGAATTTATGAGCAAAACCCATATCTCAGAAAAAATTTCAAAAAATTTGTCCGTTGGAGCAAGAAAATCAGCATTCTAAAAATAGAAATTGCTGAAGACTTGTCTGAACCTAGGCGAGTTTACAGTCATTCTTCAAGTTTTCCGAAATGGAGTACACTCCCAATGTTTTCAAGACTAAATCAACTCTCTATCACGATTACATCAAAACAGCTGAGATAGACTTGCATCATATCAAGCCGGTGTTCGGTCTTCATGCCTTGGAGAGAGCAGGCAACACTTCAATCAAGAACCTGGGACATTCTGGACTCCTCGCAACAACATCAATTCCTATATCAGTTCAGAGTCTTGAGTTCGTAATCGCTTGCATTAAGCATTACAACCCGGCTACAAGGGAGATCTAGTCAGCAGACGGTAGATTGATTTGCAGTCTAAAGCCCGATGTGATTGAGAAGTGTTTTTCCATTCCCCCATGGCTTGAAAGCGTTACTCTCTCAAAGAGTGAATGCGAAAGGATATGGAATATGCATAAAGATAAATATAGCAAAAAGATTGCACAGAGGTGGATGAAGGAGAAACACAAAACATTGCCTAAGATTGTCGGGCGAGGAGAGTTTAAGGATGAAATTGCCATCATTATCACCTTGCTCAACAGGGTCACTGGCTCAGAAGATGCCACCAAGTTTCAACCTTGGATGTTTTACGCCATACCCCACATCATGAAGAAAATCGAGTTCTATGATTGGCCTACCTTGATCAGTGACTGTCTACATCAGCATATAACATAATACTTCCAATTTCATGTACTCCACATGGTGTCGTACCTAGTCTACCTAGTGGCCTATCAAGGTCAATTCAGAGGGTTGAACACCGAGGGATCATTGAGCATACAACACATATATAACTACTATCCCCAATTGGAGTTCACAAAGTCGTTGCATCATTACAAAAGGGTGAACAAGGCTTTTCTGATGTACCATGTGCGGGACCTGGACAATGAGTTGCATGTCCGTATATCTTCAGTTGCCAGGGCAGCGATGGCAAAATGGGCGGATTGGTTTATACAGTTTCCCACTTTCACCTATCTCAGGGTCTATGGTTATTCAAGTGCCCCACTCATGTTACCAAGGTACCCGTCGAACGAGGTCGTCTTCATGGAGTTCTTGAGGCAGGCTCACGATGTTCATACAGTCCTGAGAAATAGAAGGAGACCCTCTCTTCAGTTTCCATTAGGGTTGGCTATATACACATGCAGGACGGATGCAGATGCCAAGTCAATGGGAGACGAGTTATATAAACTCAGCCTCAAGTCCTACAACAAGAGACAATCATTTGATCCTCATGGTTTCTACGTTGGCCGACTTGAGAAGAACTATGATCATATAGCCACACTTGAAGATTTTTGGGCTAATTGTACAGATGAGTTCGAGGTGCAGAGACGTAGTTACAACAGACTTACTCTCCATCAGATGAAGGATTGTTTAAATGAAGACATAGAAGGGTTATCAGATGATGACGAGGATGTGCTTCTCCCAATGTATACTCAGAAGCGAATAGAAGATCAACCCCTTTCACAAGTCAACTGGGCTAATAAGGAATCCCTTTCAATCGAATATAGGACAAGACAAGTCCTTGAGCATAGTAAGGTTTTCCTGTTCCTTAAAAAGAAAAACTCCATTCCAGTAGCAAATCCACCAAGGATAATTCCCTCTTCCTCCAGAGCACAGTTGAAAGGGAAGGGTAAAAGTCAGTCTCAAGAAGGCATCAAAGGTAGTAGATTGAATAAAAATGTAAAAAGAAGGTTGGATTTCTCAGGCATAGTCATACAGGAGCAGCCTACAGCTGATTCAGAAGTTCCTCCTGACGAGCCCATACCTCAGAAAGAAGCAGAGGAGCCACCTTCAACACATGTTTCTGTACCTTTGACAGGTTCTTCGCCAATCCACATCAACCTTGATATCGAAGATGATGAAGAGATTACAGTTGCACCTCCTAAGGAAGTTAGTAAAGATACTACCATGTCTTGGCTTGAGAACTCCTTAGGAAGGGTTAGAAGAAGGCCTTCATATCAGATGAGTGTTGATGATCTTGATAACATCTATCAGGAACCTCCTAAGAAGAAGGCAAAGAAGCAAGTTCACTTTGATAGGAATCCTGATAATGAAATAATCATGGAGACTGCATTGCCCCCAGAAGACAAGAATAGGGATGAGGTGAATATGGATGATTTCATCATGGTCAAGGCCAATCTCGGTAGAAATACCAGACATGCAGATTTGAGTCTCTTCAGAGTTGCATCCGAAAATCTTCAGGAAAGAGTACTCAAGGATGGAGAAGACAAGGCAGCACTCAAGGCTGAAAATCAGCAACTCAAGCTTTTCATTTCTAACCTTGTCCATGGTTCTTCACAGGTAACCCAGTTGCTGCCCCATATTTTAGAGACACCAGTTGATCATCAGCAGTTAAGACAACTGGTCATTTATGGGAAAGAAACTCAAGAGTGGATCGAGAGTTTCATTGTCAGAGGAAGGGAGATCTTGGCACGGATGTTCTAGTTAAGGGAAGATGCTCATAAGCTACGTCAAAGTATCCAAGGATTTGAACAAACACTGGCTGAAGTTAGACCAAGGCATGAGATCATCATTGCTGATTTAGACACAGCCTATGGTCCAACAGTTTCAAAAGAACACAAGAGACAAATCCTTGCTTGGAGGGAGCGTCATGTTTTCAAAGTTAAAACCTATGAGAGGATATCCGAAGAATTAATCGCCTATAGACAAAGGGTGATTGAAGCTCTCCTTTTCATCAGTGAGTTTATCATAGAGATTCCTTCTCAGTATAGTCTGGAAGATGGTTCCTACGTCGGGCTTGATGAAGTGCAGGATCAATTCTAGAGTGTTGTTCGTAGTTGCAATCCAGTTGGCAGAAGGATAGGCCATATTTCAGTGATGTCAGCAAAGTTCGAGAAAGCGGCCAATGAGGTCAAAGATTTCTTGAGATCTATCGCAGATGCTGAAGATATTCTAGAAAAGTGGTGTTTTGCTATTGAGGGCATAGATGCACCAAACCGGGACACAGTTTCTAATTTCCTAGCGGATGTGATTGAGCTTTAAAGTAGCTTTCTTCTAGAAGCTTTCTTTCCCACTTTATTTCTATTCTTGGAATGATCCTTATCCATTCTTTGAGAAGAGAAAGAAGATAAGATGTAATAGTTGGCGTTTCCCGCTTTTTCTACTTTCTAGGGTTTTAGATGTTATCTTCTTTCTAGATTTAGTAATAAAGATTGCTTGCTGAGCAAGCCCTAGATTGTGAAAGCAAGGAGATTTTAGGGTTCCCTACTCCTCTGCTTCTCTATAAATAAGAGCCTTTTCTCATTTAGTTTTTTTAACCATGATAGTGAGAACAAAACGCTGAGCCTATTGTGCCTTCTATTTGTTACTCAAGTATTGTTCAATTGTGTTGTGATAGCAAATTGTTGAGCCTCTTTAGCCAACAAGGAGTTAGTGTGATTGTTGTTTTCATTACAAGAGCAAGATTGTAAGCCCCTTTAGCTGTAATTTCTTTGTTCCGTGCATGTTAGAAGTGAGCTTTTGTTCCGTAGATTTGAGTAATAAAATCATGAGCCTCTTTTTCCTTGGTCCAAAATCTCAGATTTCCGTTATCTATGTTCTGCTTTTATGATCTTTATTTCAACTTACAGTGAAGTGTGTAGGTGTTCGTTGAAAGAGAGATTATTGAAGTATTTCTGTCAAAAAATCTACCTTGTTAATTTATAGCTTCTCTTGCTCTGCTATTACTTGAGAAGCCATAAACGTCTTTAGTTTAAGTTAGTCGTAGTTGAAGTTTTAAAACAGAAAATCTCAGCTGCGGCGTTTGTGTTTAATAAACCTTGTGCTCTAAGCTGATCAAAAAGATAGGCAACTTAGTTTAGTTTACTTTCTTTCAAACACCATCAGCAAGAGGGAGCTTCCCCTCCTAATTTGAAGAGCAGTTTATCTATGCATAGCTGTCCATTTCAAATACGCATACCAGAGGTGCGAATTTAAACGCCAACACAATTTAAACACTTCCAACTATTTCTTTTGCATCTGCAACTTGACCATCCAAACATTTTTCCTCACCTCTATTGCTCTTACCTGTTAACATCCGCTAGTATTCCTTTTCATGCTCTTCTAACTTCTTTTTCATATCTTTTACTTTGAGCTTTAGATCCGCTGCTCTATCATCAATGCTTAGGACATCAACATCCCTTTGTTTGATAGAGTTTTCAATGCCTTGAATACTTTCATGTGTCCACCGCACTCATTCTCTTTTTTTGCACTTACATTTGATATATTGCTTCTTCCTTATCATCTATTTCCAGTTGTATTTTCTCCATGGAAGTCTTAAGTTCAAGAATCTTTGACTTCATTTTTTCAAATCCACCTATAGCATCATCTCTCACTTGCTTTGCTTACACAAATTCTTACCAAATACAAAACCTCTTGAGTTTTTCCAATTCTCCATTGCCATTTTCCCATTCCGCATACTGCATAGGCACCTTCCTTGAAACTTCTTGAGAGCAGGAATAATCTCTTTATAAAATACATTATCTATCTCATTCACTTTGGTCTGCTTCTTTTCAAGTGTTTTTAGAGCAAATTCCTTTTTTTATTTCATGCATTTTAGTGCTTGCTACCTCTAGTTTTGCATTGTCATATGCCCATTGCACATACTGCACACTCACCTTCCTCAACTTCTCAAGAGTAGATTCCTTTTTTTCATTTCATGCATTCTACTACTTGTTGCTCCAGTTATGCATTGGTATTTTCCCATTTCCCAATTATTAAAGGTGGTTATTGATATTTGGATATGGGAGGTTGTGAGGATGATATGTGTTCGTATTGATAAGAGGGATAAATAGTGATTTTGATACCAAGGATTAGGATCTATATAGACTCTTGACAAGAGTGATTTTGATAAGATATGATATGGATTATGATTGGGTGATATGATAAAAGATTATAAATATTGGATAAGATATGATAGGATAGAGATTGGATAGGAAGATAAGGATGGTCAATTATGAAAGCAATGATGATGGAAATGATTAGATGATAAGGGTATGCTAATGGTCGAAAGGACCAAGGTCTTAGGATGATGGTTGCAATGACTAACTTATGATAATGGATGAAAATGCTAAGATGAGGGAAAGATGATATATTTTGGATGGATATGATGAAAATGGTTGATGTTTCAGGTGAAATGATGGTTGAGGAAGGGTCTCCCAAGTTTGATCTAAGGCTGCAAAGGTTAAGTTTGCAAATTTAGGTCTCCAAATGGTCAAATGATGAAACCATAAATATGCATATAATCTGCCCAATATTCATTATAATATGTAAAAATGCAGTAGCAAAAAAAAGACAAACATATGTAAACTTGAAATCTAGAAATGAAAGGTCTAACTATCAATTGCAATACATTAATATCAATAACGTGACTTTACAAAATCAATGTGCATACTTACAAATTAATCCAACAAACCATTTGGGTCTACTCTACTCTTTATTGTGTCAAGTATTGCCTCATGGTCAGACTCATGCACCTTCCACAAGGTCTTGTTGAAAGGTCTACCCTGATATTGTATCAAATGAACATTGGATGCCATGACAAGGTTTGAGTAATGAAGAATCTTTCGATGCATGTCAAAGTCCTGAAACAACCAAACATTAACACTCTTAAGTGGGTACCTTCTAAGCAATATTCTAGTAACAACCATCGATCTTGTAGGGTATTCAATGTTTTCTCCATCTATAACTAGGGCCTCCAATTTATTTTTGGCCTCAACACAACAACACAAGTAATAATTTTTTCCCTCTTCATTGTCTTCATTTGCAATAAATGCATAAAAATCCCCTACATTGATATTTTCAGCAAATTAGATAAAATTAGTCAATATTACAAAAACACTACAAAGTAAGATAACATTAGGAATTTTAAAAACTATGCAAGTAGATATATTACTTGGTTGAACTAGATCTGATATGTGGTCAAAGTCAACTGATGATTCCATCTGTGTCAATTCCAATGTTGTTGAGGGTCGATACATGTCAAGTGGGCTAAGATAACTTAACCACCATTCATCAACCCACTCCTTTGACTTGCACTCATTCCATGTTTGAATTGTACATGAAGAACAAAAGCATGCCATCTTTTGCATATGGATACTCCATGAACCTGCATTTGGGCTTCTAAAAGAGTGTAACTCACTTGATCCTGTCACTGTACAACAATCCTCATATGGTGCAATGTTAGTATCATCTATCAACCAAGAAATATATGAAATGAAGACTTACCTTCATTACCTAGACCCATCAAAGCATTACACCACTCGATGATTGATGAGGAAGGTATTGTCTTTGCATCTACTACCCCATCATTTGTGACATTCTTGTTTCAAGACCAATATTTGCTTTTGTCATTAGAGGTGTTTTGGGCATTTTGGTTTTTGTTAAAGATCTTGATTTCTCCTTTAGCAATAAGTGTTTTCTCAATGGTAGTAGCTTTCTCAACAAGGTTAGAAAATGTGGTACAACAATGGATTTGTAGTTGATGTTTTAATTCCGTGATTTGGTTTTCAACAAACATGTGTACCAACTATTTTTTAGGTATTTGACAAGGACACTTGCTAGCCATGCTTCTCCACCTCTGGAAGAAAGATATAAAGGTTTCCCATTCTTGTTTGGATTGACACAATGTCGCTATAGTTATGACATTTTCAATGTTGTAGGAGAAATGTGTCACAAAATTATCAGCTAACTCATTCCATGTTTGTATTCCCATGGGTAAATTGGCAAACCACTTAAGTGATTGTCCTGTGAGACTTCTTGGAAACAGTCTCATTAAGTAGGTGGGCTCAAATGCAATATCTATGCAACCAGTATGGAACTCTCTCACGTGTTCTATTGGACTTCCTTTCCCTCTATATTTGTTGAAATTTGGGATAGTGTAATAGTCAGGAAAGGGAGGCATATATATGCTTTGATCAAAAGGATACGGGAATAGCTCTTCCACGAAGTAGGTTTTCTTTGTTCCTAATACTTGCATATTGGAAATTTGTTGTTGTAGTGCATGAATTTGACGTGCCAATATTTCTACAAAGGACAATGACGTTTTTGCAGCATTAGCAAGCACATTGTGATATGGATGACCCATGTTTGACCTGTAATGTTTTACAATCCAATATTTGGGTTGGAAGAATTGAGGTTAGTGCCAAATGAATGTGATGAGGATGGATTTTGGTTTTGGAAGTTAGGAGTGAAGAGTGGATTTTGGTTGATGTGTGGCTCGTGTGTGATGTGAATGGGGGATTGATATTGGATTGGCGTTGCAATGGGTTTGAACTTGCTTTATCATGAGGGTTTTGATTGCCTTGTTGTTGAGAGGACCCTGGATTGTTGTTTTTGTGGAGGAATACCTGAATTGAGACCTTGTTGAGATGTATTGGATTTTTGGTTTGACCCCAAGTTCAAATTGGTATTTTGTGTAACACTTTTCATTAGAGGCTATGTTTTATGATTACTAATCTAAACCTTTTATAGTTTGGGTGGGTTGGATGAAGATGTTGCAAAAGGATTGGTAGATGGAGTCCCTATGGTATGAGATGATGAAGAAAATGGATTGATAAATGTGATGCTAGGTGGTTGGGACATAGGTTGGGTACCTTATGCTCCAAATACTGGTGTGGGGGTTACGTTGATCATCATAGTGTTTTGAGTTGTTCCCCCTAATAGTAAAGTAGCATGCACTTGAGAAGTAGCATGGTCGGGGGTAGTATGCACTTGTGTTTTGGATCCTTGGTCTTCTGTAACACAATTTTTTTACGATTCTGAAAGCATGTTTGAAAGGAAATAGAAAAGAGCAATGGAAAGTACTAATAAAGAGCAATTGTTTGAAGGAAAGAGATTACCAAATAAATTGAAGTAGCCAAACCAAGCACCACCAAAGCAAGAGAGACACAAGAATTTGTTAAGGGGAAAAAACAAGAAAAAACCCCAATAGTATGAATGGAGGCAAAATGCCTAAAGAATAATACAAAGAGAGAGAGAGCTTCAGCCTTACCTTGCTTGCTTGAATCTTAAAGAATGAGAGGAGAGGCACCTCAATAAGTAGAGGTGAGAAGAAGGAGTTAGAATGTAACTCCCAACTCAATGAATGCCACCATTCATCTATGTGTGTGCAAAGTGTCACCTCTTAAGGAGGTGGTTACAAATATTCCTTAATAAAGGAATTGTAATAATCCATCCCTCACACATGTGTGAGATGACAAAAAAGACAAAAGACTTGTAGGGATTCCTTTGGAATATTCCTACAAGTTAATAAATAATTACAATTAAAGAATAACCTTTACCAAGTAAAGATTAATCTTCTAGCATCCCCCCTTAAGCTTTAGTTGGGGAGGTTACATCAAACCCTTCAATGGGTTGTAATCCAAAATTTTTACAATGAAAGAGAAATTTATCTTTACAAAGAGCTTTGGTGAGAAAATTTGCCACTTGATCTTCACCTTTACAATAGGAAAGAGAAATTTGCTTGTCTTCAATTTTCTCTCTAATGAAGTGATGTTGAAGAGCAATGTGCTTGGTCCTTGCATGAAAAATAGCACTTTGATTAACACAATATAAAAGAGTAGGATCCTTTTGAGGTAGACTCAAGCCTTCAAGTAATCTTCTTAACTATGATGCTTCTTTGGATGCATTAGTACGACCTTTATATTCAGATTGTATAGAACAAAGATAAGTAGATTGTTGTTTCTTACTATTCCATGAGATTGCACCTAATCCAACAAAGAAATAATAATCACAAGTGGATCTCCCATCATTGGGATCACCTTAGTATAACCTTTTAAAGAAAAATCACAATTTGCATCATAAAAGAGACCAAGATTAAGAGTTCCTTTAACATATCTTAAAAATTATTTTTGCAACTTTAAAATGAGTTTGTTGCGGTTTAGACATAAATCTAGAAACCAACCTGGCAACAGTTTAGGTGTTTTCCAAATTTGCATACCCAAAAAATAATGTAATAGGTCTAAATCACTCATTTGAAATTGTTGATTGAGTTGTGACTTAACATCACTAATCAAAATGTTAGAACTAGAAGTGATAATTAAATCATCAACATATAAAATAATAATCACAATATCATTTTCACTATGCTTAATATATAAATGTGGATCATTTTTACTTCTAATGAAACCATGAGATAGAAAAAAAGCATAGCCCAAATTATAAAATGTCAATATATAGACATAGCAATAATAGATCTATGTTTCCTCTCACTACATCATTGTATTGTAAAGGGAAATTGTATCAAGATTAATAATAAAGGACTTTGAAAAATTGGTCCTAAAGATGGTTTAAAAAAAACCATATTGCCTTCAATAAAATAATGAAACATAAAGGTTTCAAGAACTTGATCCCCATCAATTAAGAAAATAGATCTAAGTTCATCATAAATAAGTAAGTGCATACCATCAAAGTGGATGGAAATATTTTCCATGGGTCCCCAAAAAAATAAAAAAAAAAACTCCAATGAGACTTGATAAAATATATGATTCATTATAGATAGGGCTCCCTATGCAACATTACTGCAAATGCGACTAGCGCATAAAATATATATGCAAAGGCTCCATTGAGACTTGATAAAGTGATTAATTTGCAAAACATATATAGATGGAATAAATCCATCAAGAAGGCAAATACTCCAATGAGCTTTTAATTTTCAAAAAAATATAGATGAAATAAATCCATCAAAAAACCAAATTTACCAATAAGGCACAATATTAGATTAATGAGACACAATAAAATATCAAATTCCCTTTATCAAAACAACATAATTGTAGTTGAGAAGGAAACACTAGGTTGTTTTAAATATTGTAATAGATCAAGACTTAGGTAGAGAGAATGATAATTTCTCAAGCCACAAATCAAGCCACCTTAAGTTATAAAAAATAATAATAATAATATTAAAAAAAAATTGTGATGGAATAATGGGAAATGCATACTATGAAGAGAATAATTATTAAGTATAAATAAGTCATTTAAGACGATATTCATGCATTCATGACTACATGAATATCCCCTTTTCATATTCCAAATATAATTGAGTAAAAAAAAGTACACTATTATTGGGTTGATCAAGTCCAATAATAAAGTACTTGTGAAGTTATTTAAAAAACAAACTTTTTATGTGAAGTAACATGTTGAGATGCACCTGAATCATTAACCCATTCAAAAGGCTTAGAAACATTAAAACTACATGTAAAAGCACGTCTAGATTGATTACCATTGTTATGAAACTGTTGATTATTTTGATTCATAGGCTTTTTCTCATTTTTCTTTTTAAAACAAGTGTTTTGCCAATGACCATCCTTATTGCAATAAGTGCAATGTGGTCTCTTAGAAGAGTTAAACTCTCTAGGATCATTGCCATTATTATAATGAGGTTTGGAATTATAATGTTGTTGTTTAGAATGAGGTTTAAAATTTTGCTGATGATTAGACAAGAAAGCATGTTCATTAGACTTAAGAGTACCAAACTGAATTAACTTAGCCTCTTCTTGTCTTAATAAATCATGAAAAATATCATAAGTTAATTGGGTAGCTAAAGAAGGAATGGCTAATTGAGCATGAATATTAGTAATGAATTGTTGAAATTGTCTAGGAAGACACTTTTTAAGAATAAGGTGAATTAATCTAAGATTATCTAATTTAACTCCTAAACCATCCAATTGACTATTTAAAGCATCAAATTTCAATAAAAATTCATCCATAGATTTAAAATCAGAATACCTCAAATCTTCAAGTTGATCTTGAATTTGAATTTTTCTTGATTCATTTGTACTATCATAAATTGTTTTGAGTTTGCCCCATGCTTCATAGGCAGTTGTACATGTCCCAATGTGAACATAAAGTTCGGGTGACATGGAGATACCTATGAGGCCAAGGGCTTCTTCATTTTTGAGATTCCATTTTTTGATTTCATCTTTGGATGCAGACGAACCTGGTTTAGATTTAGGATCTGTAGCTACATCTAAAAGATGTTTAAACCGAAAAATGAAAGAAATGTGAGTCTTCCAAGAATGATAGTTAGAAGAATTTAATTTAATTTCAGGAATTAAAGTTGACATGATTGAAAAAAATAAAAATAAAAATACTTTAGGAGAAAAAACTAATGTAATAGATGCTTAAAAAAAAAATCCCTCTCTTTTAAAAATAAACTGCCTAAAAATAAGCCCCTTAAGACTAAAATATTAAAAATAACTTTTTTTAGAAAAACTATATAAAATAAACTAATTAATTAAATTTCAAATTTTAAAATAAATTAATATTATTTAAAAAAATAATAAATATTAATAGAAAAAATAAAATTTAATATGATGAATTAAAATTGAATAAACTTTAGAGAAAATTAATTTAAAACTTTAATTTTTTTATTAAAAAACTTAATATACTCTTAAATCGTATACAAAAATTTCATAAAAAGAACTTTTACTTTAATTTAAACTTTCATGATAAAGAAGGCTCTTATAACTTTCGAAAAGGCTAGATCTAAAAGAGATTTAATAAAAATAAATGAAAACAGTTTAAAAGGAAATTGGGCGGGATAAAATGGATGGGCGGGCTAATTTAAGTTTTGAAGGTTTTAAAATAAAATAAAATAAATGCAAGTAGAAATGGCTATGGAGGAAGGGCATAGAGGAGCCGAGTGGTGGAGACAAGGGAACGACACAGAGCGCCTTGCAAGGACCAAGACTACAACAAGAGAGACGACAATGAGAATCAACAGATAAATGAAGGATTGCAGATATGGCAGCAAACAATTTGATGATATATTTAAAAATATATAAAAGGGTTTTATTTTATTTGTGTATTATTTATAAAACTTTGAATATTATTTTGGAGTAAAAGCTCTGCAAAAGAAAATGTTAGGGTTTATTTTTTTAAAAATAGAAAGATTTTAGCAGATATTTGATTATTTTGATAGAGGTTTTTTTTTTTTTTTTTTAAATGATTTTTTGGATTTATTAAAGATCAAATCTGAGTTAAAATAGGGCTAGAGCTCTAAAAAAAGATTTTTTTTTACAAATTTAGCCTTATAATGCAAAAAAGATTACAGATCTAAAAAAAATAAAATATAACCCCTTTATTTGAGGGTTTCTAAAATTTTGCAAAAAAAAACTTGCATGCAAATTATAATGGATTTTTTTTTACAGATCTAATATACAACTTTGCAAAAAAAAAATGGATTAGTTTTTTTTCTAAAAAGAATTTATGAACTAGAGTTAGAGCCCCTAAAATAAAAATATATATTTTTTACAAAAAATTGAACATGCAAAAAATGGGTTTTTAAAAAACTTGAACTATAACCCTTTATTTGAGGGTTTAAAAAAATTGCATAAACTTAAGTATGCATGCAAACTAAAATACTTTAAAACTTTAGATAAAAAACCCGCACAAGGGTTAGAAAACAAAAAACAACCAAGATTAGGCACTAGCTCTTCTTCTCCTCTTTGAGAGTGTCTCCAATGGTGTGCTAAAAAATCTGGTAAAACTTCAACAATGTAGCTCACAAAATATTAGTAATACCAAGCTCTGATACCATGAAAGGAAATAGAAAAGAGCAACGGAAAGTAATAATAAAGAGCAATTGTTTGAAGGAAAGAGATTACCAAATAAATTGAAGTAGCCAAACCAAGCACCACCAAAGCAAGAGAGACACAAGAATTTGTTAAGGGGAAAAAAGAAGAAAAAACCCCAATATTATGAATGGAGGCAAAATGCCTAAAGAATAATACAAAGAGAGAGAGAGCTTCAGCCTTAGCTTGCTTGCTTGAATCTTAAAGAATGAGAGAAGAGGCACCTCAATAAGTAGAGGTGAGAAGAAGGAGTTAGAATGTAACTTCCAACTCAATGAATGCCACCATTCATCTATGTGTGTGCAAAGTGTCACTTTTAAGGAGGTGGTTACAAATATTCCTTAATAAAGGAATTAAAAATAATCCATCCTCACACATGTGTGAGATGACAAAAAAGACAAAAGACTTGTAGGGATTCCTTTGGAATATTCCTACAAGTTAATAAATAATTACAATTAAAGAATAACCTTTACCAAGTAAAGATTAATCTTCTAACAATGTTGACATCAAACCCAGGAGGGAGTTTGGTTCCACTTTGTAGAAGTTTCATAAGATATCGTTGGGGATTTGTCGCTACTATCTCATCTACAATGCATGCTACTCTAGGGTCTTGGGCAGCCTCTTTAATTTCATCTTCAATTAAGTGTCTGTGGACCTCTTCTAAGGTGTAATTCTCAAAGGGATTTGGAAGTTGAGGTTGTGACTTGGGTAGCCCATTTGAAGAAGAAGAACCAAAGTTCCTATTGCTAGTTGGATTAAAATAGTGTCACATCCCATCTTCCCACTCAACTAAAATATTAAATTAATAGAAAAATTAAAACATGCTTAAGGACTTTAAGTAAATAAATAAATAAGTTTTATTTATTTATATTATATTATATATTTAGTTGGATATAGAGATATAGAAAATTATATAGTTTATTATAGATATGCAATAATATTGAAAGTATATTATATATTCAATAATAATTTTGTAAGTAAATTAAATAAATAAAATACATAAGTAAATAAATAAGTATAAAAGAGTAATTTTAGTTCTAAAATAAATATAGCATCATCAGTAAACTTTTATTCCTCTTGGCAACTGTTTTGGAAACGGTTTGAGTTCGTTTGAAGGGAGCCTATCTAATGCTATGTTTACATGTTTTAAAAGAAAAACGAAAAACCACACCAGGTGAATATATTATTGTGAACAGTCATTCTTGTAAAGGAGAGAAAGAATATTTTAGAACTTAGGAAAAAGAAAGAACTCTCATTCTCATAAAAGATGCTCATTCTGGGGGAAGCAAGAATGGAGGCAGTTAAAATAAATTGCTTGTAACTATTCTGATTGGGAAGGAGGTCAGTGTTCTGGGAGAATGGCTGGAAGAGGGGATGGACTACAAATTCCCAACAATGGAAGATATCAAACATTACGCCAAAGAATCTGATGCGGCAATTCGAAAGATGCTTGCAACTTTAATTGATCCTTTTACACGTTTCTTGGAGCCAGAAAAGTTCAATAGTTTGCGGGTTTATTTCTTTCCACCTTCATGTTTTTGTGCTCTGTATTTAACTCTTGCTTTTATTGTATGTGTATCAGTGCTAATAGAGGGGCAATTTATTAATCTTCTTGGATATTAAGGTAGTTATTGGATAGTGCTTATATTTTACTTGAACACTTAAGCATGTTGCATGATATTTTTGATTGGAATTTAACGAAATATAAACCATGTAGTATTAGGAAACTCAAGAAATTTAGGATTGTGTTGTGTGCGCTAAATTGCATCCAACTAAGACATGTTGCCATTGGCTTGTTTTTGAAAGCTGAAGTTTCTCCTGAGTCACCCGTGTAACTCTCTCTGCCTTTTCAGACTCATTCATTGCTACAGATCGTCTGCAGGATTTAATCATTTGTATCGCATAGTTGATGTGCTTTGAGTCCTTGAATCAAAAAGGAAATTTCTTTAACATAAATACTGCGAGGGAGTATCCATGTTGGTATGTAGTTGGCATTAAAGCCGATACCTAGAACATCAAAAATTTATTCTCATATAAGAATCCCCTCCATCTTGTTGACTTGTAACATTCTTGATGGTGGTTATAGGAAATGGGCCATGATGCCATATTTGGGGTACCAGAACAACATCTTTTTTTTCGTATCAATCTGAATCATGAGCTCTTTAGAAACCGGGGTTTTATCCTCATTTTTTTTGTTTGTAGAAAACCATCTTAGTGGATGGCTTGGAAAAGCCATGTCCATCTCCTTTACCAATGCCCCTGCGGCCAATCTTCTTGTAGTCGCCTCATTCTTTTGCCTTGCAAGTTCTTCTTGGTGTTGTCAATGCTGCTCTTCTTTAGTCATCTCTTGGTTACTATATTAAAATGCAATTTAGGCATACCCTTACTCATATGCTCCCATTCCCTATTTTATTTTAATGGTGTCCTTGTCGCTATAACCATATCCTATGACTGCTAGTGATTATGCTGTAACCCTTCGTTGAATGCTTTAGTTTTTATTCCATTGTGTTAGCAGTAGCACTACATACTGATTGAACAATTGAATGCATGTAAAATGTTGCATTTTGTGGGGAATGTTTGCACTTTATAGTTCTCATTCATTTTCTCTGCTTTTAATTTATAGATACTATAGAATTTGAGTGTGCAGGCTATACTTTACATTTAGTTTTGAAATAAATGCATCTAATAGGCATCAAAAGCATCAGTAGGATTTCAGCTCAATATAAGGTGTGCGTAAGAAATATTACCCCATAAAAACTAGAAGCGTGAGCGTGTGAGTCCTTATCTCAAGGGACAAAGGATCGAAATGCCTCTGAGAATCTTTAGTTCTATTTTTAGCATGCATGGAAAGATTTATCATAAAATATTAAACTCTCCAAAGAAGAGTGTGAAATTGCCTTTATAAAAAGTGGCTTGTGCTTGGTAAGCATGAGATCACCTCTAAGAAAAGTGGCTTCCACTTGGTAACAAGCTTAGCATGCTTTGGAGAGGTAAAATTTTTGAATCATACATCTAGAATTAGTCACTACTTTGGTTAAATGTTATAAAAACATTGAATATATCTGTTAGTTTTCTTGTAAATAGTCATAAAATTATTGTTTTAAATATATCATGATGTTAATAATAGGTGAAGAAGTTTATTTGAGGTGAATTTAGAAGCGACTACTTATGTTCTCAAATTTTCCTATCATATCTAGTAGTTAAGAGAAAATGTTTAATTGTATAATTGTGTAATCTTAAATTGCTTTAAAAGTTTGAAATCTCTAATAATGAGATAGGGAAGATTCCATGAAATAAATTGTCAGATGTAACGTTTCCTTGATGATCTTATCTTAAAGAATGATTATTAAATATGATTGTTTAGTGATGCTAACAATAACTCACAAATTAGTTATTTGCATGTATCTTTACAATTGCATGTACAAGATGTTGGAATTCAATTTTATATAAAAAGGAAATCATGTGTATTTTTGAGCTAACATTGTGATGAAGATTTCATGTTTCAAGAAGCAATCAAGTCAAGATCTATCACAATCAAGTAAGAGCTTAATGCTAGCATTTCAGTGAGTTGCCACATCATAATATGATCATTCATCATTCTTTTATCTTATTTCATTTCATTACAAGGTTTGATTACCAAAACGGGGTTTGACCAAGGCAAACCCCTATTCACTAACAATATTTGCAGGTCTAGGTGGTTGATGCATGGATGAGCTAGCCATTCTTGTGTGTGCATCATTAGGTTGGGGCATTTATGTCGTACCTATAATTCAGTTATGATCTTGTTATTTCCTTAAATTGCATTACAGCATTGAATTTATGAATATTGTGTTATCTTTTGTGTAAGCCTACATGGCTAAAATATTGTAAAGGAAAGGCTTTGTGTTGATACACATATTGACTGAATAAGGAAAGTAAATCCATTTGAATATAGTGGTGAAAATTGTTTAATTATTCCTCTTTGTTCGTACCTTTATGTAATTATTTTTTTCTATTAAATTATTTAGGTAATTGAGAGTTTTTATTTGTAAGTGAGTTACCCAATCCCTTTACAATGATGGTTTCTCTTGTGGTTCTTGGTAGTTTTCAAAGTTGGGAAGTGTGATCAGATTTGACTCTCACAACTTCTTCATAATCATTTTGATACGTTCTAATAACTATGTGTACTTGAATTTGGGATAATTGTTCCTATTAGAGGTTCACCTTTGTTGCATGTTGGTGCTATTGATGTGATTGTTCTGAGGAGGTTTTCTTTTTGTACCATTGGTTATATGTTGGAAATTTGATTGTTGTTGGGTCCAGGAGCACTTAGGACCACCTTAGCATCTACCACACAGTCATTTGTTGTGTTTTTGTTCTTTTCCCAGATGTGACGCTTCTCATTTGAACTATTTGATGGTTGATTATCTTTGTAAGCTTGAGTATTTCCCTATGAGATTAAAGCTCTCTCTCGATGTTAAGGGATCTAGGCACAATCTCGTCATATGATGTGATGCATTGCATTTTCAAGTGGAAAGATAGATCTGGGTCTAGATTGGCTATGATGATTCCCACTTGCTACTTGCCAAGAAGTGGCCTCTTGATTTTACTAGCTCTGTCTCTATCGTTGTAATAAATGAGCGAAAGTTTCTCCTTTATTTTGTCTAAGAGTGTATAGTTCTTCTAGACTAATGTCCATGTCAAGATTAAAGGAGAAGTGATTGATGAATTTATCAATAATTTCTTGGAAATTTTTGATGCTAGGAGGTAAATGAGAAAATCAATCTATTGCAGGACCTATCAAACTTCAAGGGAAGAGGCGCATTAGATATGAATCATTGTAGGCCACCTCCATACACATGATGTTGAATTATTTGATATGGTCCACTAGACTTCCTCTTCCTTTGTATTTGTTGAATTTGGGGATTTCAAAGCCAGAGGGAACGGTACCATTGCAATGTTTCGATCAAATCGATAGGGACATAGATTCTATGTATGGTACTTCTTTATTTTTCCCATTCCAAGGTCCTACATTTCTTGGGATAATGCCTTCAATTGTGATGATAGATGATCTTGTAGGTTTAGTGGAGGAACATATGGTGGGATGGAGGATGAGTTGAATGGACGATTTTGGTATGATAAGGTTTTGTATGGGATGTATGGTGGTGTGATATTTTGTGAGAGTGATTGGGGTATTGATGTATCTGTTCCTAATGCATTTGTATTGATGATGTTTCGTTGAGGATTGTAATAGGAACCTTGTTGTAGTGCGATTAATTGTTGTTGTTGGGCATACTATTGGGATTTTTGGGCCACTAGGGTTGCTTGTTGTTGTTGCACTACTAATGTGGCTTATTGAGCTTGATGTTGTTGTTGGGCTAAGGCTGCTTGTTGAGCTTGATGTTTTTGTTGGGCTAAGGCTACTTGTTGGGCTAGATGTAGTTGTTGTGTTGCTTGTTGTGTTGCTAAGGTTGTTTGTTGATTTTGATGTTGTTGTTGTGTTGTTAAGGATGCTTGTTGAGCTTTATGTTGTTGTTGTGCTACTTGTGTTGTTAGGGCTACCTTCTATTGTTACTATTGTTGGATAGCTTGTTGATAAGCTTGTTGTAAAGCTAGGGCATGTGCTTGTAATGTAGGATCAGGTAGTTTTTAGAACATATGAGATGGATTGTGAGTGTTGATGTTCTAAGTGGGTATCGGATTACTGATAAAGGATGAAGGATTCCCTTGATAAGTTTGATATCCCATTTGATTTTGCATGGTAATAGGAACTACGAGGAAAGATGAGGATAATGTCATTAGATTTTGCAATGGTAATGACACATTAGGACCTTGAGTCCATGGTTTTAAAAGGTTCCCTTGTCCCATATCTTGAGTATTTCCTTGTGTTAGAGATGTAAACAAGGGATTCATGATTAAGGTACTTCCTAGGTTGGCAGAACTCGAAACCAAGGGATTGTTTTGAGATGGATTGATAGTAGATGGGATGAATGTGCTTTGTGACACCAATGGTATAGATGAACCCACTAGAGGATTGGATAGGGGTGTCCCCATCTACGTTAAGGGTTGACTTTGTGCTATGGTGTTGGTGTGCCCTTGTTTGTTATTTTGAGATGCTTGGTCTATAATGCTTTGTGTGATGGTGGGCCCACTTGTGGTACTCATGGGTGTGGATGAAGAGGGGTGTCCCTGATATGTTGAAGTGGTTGTGGAATAATGAAGTTCAAGAGGTGTGTAGCTATTTTGGATCTTTGAAAATGGGAGGAGCACCAAAGGTAGGTTTCAAAGTGGTGGTTGGATATGGTGGATTAGTGTCAAGGGTACCCACAAGTGTACTACTTTCAAAAGGAAGGGTTAGACCAAATTCTTGGGCAAGACTAGTTGCAAGACTAGGAGTGGATGTTTGATTTAGCCTGAGTGATGGATTTGTGAAGCTTTGTGTCAAGTTTCGTGCAACAAATGATAGGGAAATTGGAGCTACATTTTCAAAGGCTTGATGTTCCATGATTTCCTCCCTAGTAAGTCCAAACAAGTTATGTGTAACATCTTCAATCTCATATGGTCCTGAAGGGGATGATGGTTGTTGTAATGGAGTAACTTGACTTCTTGGATCAAATTCTAAAGGATTTGGATCACTTGAGGTGAATTTAACTTTGGCTTTCTCCATGATTCTCTTGTGTTGTGATCTTGTCTTTACCATAAATTTTGTGTCACCTATGTGAGAGTTGTGTTGTGATTTGTGATGTTTGAACTCTCTAGTTGACTCAAATCTAGGTAAAATGGATGCTCTAAGTCTTTTAGGAGCAATGATGAAAATGGGGGGTGAAAAGATGAGTGATATGGGAAGTGATCTTTGCAAACATTTTGGGATAGCACTTTTGACTTGAGCTTGATGTTTTGATGTTAGGGTAAAGGATTTTTATGAACTTGGAAATATTTAGGGTAGACTCGTGACCTTCAAGATAAACTAGTTCAAGGATGATAACTAACTTAACTAAGTGCATGCAAAAGGATACATTTGACATAAAAAATATCTAAGTTAGGGGTTGGTTTAATTTGATGTTTAAGTCAAAATATGCAGGTGTTTTCAAAAAAATTACAAAGTTTGGTGAAGTGAGGGATGAAATCTAATGGAGGGGTGAGTGAAATGTTGACCCAATGTTGACTTAGAATGAACCTTTGTTTTCCAAGACCAAGGTAGTGAGAATGATGCTAGACCTCTAAAATGTTCAAATCCTAAAGACCCGATGTTGACTTAAATGAGAGGACGGATGTGGATGTTTAAGCCTGTTAAGTTTCTCTTAGCTCGAGCATAAGATTTCCTTAACAAGAGGTAACGGTTTTGAAAAATTATTAAGGCCCACTTCTTACTAAACTATGATCTACGATACCTATGTCTGAAATGATGGGATATAGATCTTCCACTATGGATTTTGATTGTGTGATGGATCATTTAGAGGGGTTGAGTATCATGAAAAAGACCAAGATTTTGACTCCAAAAGAATGCATATAATTTTGGACTGTTTCTTGAAACGTGTCTATAGAAGTTTGCTACCAACTTGTTTGTATTATTGTGAAATGCTAAAAGATGTTTCTTGAGATCTTTTGGACCAAGATGCCTAAGTTTAAAATGTGACTTGTAGACCTTATTTTAGGGATCCTAATTTTTTGTGAGATCATTTAGGAAAAAAAATCAATTTTAGACAATAAAGGAAGATATTTATTACCATGTAAGGGCTGCTAATATGGGCCTTCCAGCCTCAATATCAGTTTTTTCCTCTTCTTCGTCTAAGATTGTTGATGCATTTCTCCACTGGGAAGGTGTTTCATTTGTTTCAAAAGTGAAGCTTCTCAAACTATTAATCAAATCGGTTTGTTCTTCGTTAATGAGTTCAAAATTTAGTTGAATGATAGCACCTTCAAGATCAAGTTGTTTAACAGGAGCAATTGGTCTCAAAATAGCCATGTGGGGTTTAATTGTGTCAAGTTTATCTTAAGTGAATTTATTTTACAAACACTCATCTTGATTATGTTTTCAAACTAAATGTTTATGTCAAAAACATCATAACTTTCACAATGTCCATTTTATGAAAATCATGAGATTAAAGCCATAATTCCCTGTGTGGTCTTTGGAAATATGGATTTGAGATTGATTCAAGATATTTAGAAATTGCTAGGGATAAATCCTTAGGACAAGCAGTAATATCAAGGCTAAATCAAGAGGTATCCATATTTAAACTAAAGTGTTTGAAATTTTGGAGGAAGACAGTGAATGTTTGTTTTTGTAACATTTTGGAACCAAGAAATGTATTAAACTCGCAATCATTTATAAACCTAGGTTCAAAATGGCTATACTTGTTGAATCCCCACTTGAATTTCTCCAAACACTAAACAATGTGAACAGTTAGAGATTTGGTGACACTGGCTCCCCCTTTCTCGGCACACACTTCTCAAGACCACCAAATCTCAAAATTCTTAAAATCTAAAGATCAAAAAGATTTGTTTGTTTCTACAATTGAATAGTAAGAATGTGAAGCATCTTTAGAACGACCATTCTTGCACCAACAAGTATTAAGGATTTTGGATTCTAAACAAATGTTCATAATAAGGGCTTCTAGCTTAGGTGGTGCAATGATAAACTCCATCAAGAGGTAGCCCAACCCTTAGAACAAGAGCTTTACACATCATAAAGATATTGGGGGAGAGCTATCATGTACCGCATCCCATTGATCACAATTTTCATTGCAACCACACATTTATATAGCAGTTTGGAAGAACTTGGCTTTAGTTCATTACCACTTGGGTCATTCCCTCCTTTCAAAGTGCGGAGACAGGCCCTCTAAAGGCAAACAATAGCAAGGAAGTACGTTCATAGTTTGATCATCTTTGCTCATACGAACAAAGAGAGAACACACACCACGCCTTTTTCTCACAATCGCAAAGGGGTTCAATTTTTATTTGAAATGAAAGATGTAAGTGATTTTGTAAAGTGTTAAAGAATTTTTTTGTTTCTCAAGATTGCCAAGTGGCATGAGAGAATTGCATACACATCCAATAACAACATTGTAAACCAAGACACAACAAACACTTGTAAATTTTAACCCCTAAAGCTAAGATGTCTTCATTTTATAGCACCAAATGAAATATGAAGATTGTCTTGTTCAATTTTAAAACCAAAAACAATGATGTGATGCGGGTTCAATTTTAGTCCCATTTGAGCATTCTTTTTAAACCCAAAAAACAATGATAAGATGAGGGTTAAATTTTAGCCAACTTTGAAAATGAATTTTAAGCCCAATTGAAAGCTAGTTGGTCCTAAATCATAAAGTAGAAAGCATGAAATTTGGGTTATAATTTCCCCATAAGTGTTGAAACACTTGTTACAATTATAGAATTTCAAGATAGGAAAGCTTTCTTCACTTTAGCTCCATATCGTTCAACCTACAAAACCATGTTAGTCTAACAACCAAAACATAGTTAGAAGTGCATTAGTGATCTAACAAATCTAGAAAATTAAAGCACATGTCAAAAAAATGGTCACAAAACTTCTTACCTTGGTTGGGAATCACTGAAAATGATAGCATTGTGATTTGAAATCTAGTGTCACTCTGGTGAAAAGATGGGTGTCGCTTTACAGTAAAAACAGAGAGCACAATAGCGTCAAGATTTTGTTGGGCATCATTGTAATGAATTTGGGTGTGTCACCGTTTGAAGTCTTCGATACCTCTATATTAAATTGATGTCACCAAATTTAAATCAACGGCAGTGCATTCAACCGGCATCGGTGTTTCAAATTAAAATAGCTTTGCTATATGGCAACGCTCTTCAAAGTGCATTGTTGTTTGTGATTTGGGTGTCACTGTATCCTACAAAACAGCAAACAAATAGAATTCAAGCTAAAAACTAGTTAAATTAACGGTTTTCTCTCCTTCTAGCACTAGAATATGAGATGAGTATCATTGGTGTGGATCAATTACGCTTGATTCATGATGAATCAAAACATAAATTATCTATTAAACCTCAATATACCAAGCAAGCTCATTCAAATTTAAAGTTTAAACTAAGCATTTAATTGAAACTAAAAAGTTACAAACTACAAAAAATAGTTAAATTCCTACTCTAACCCATTTTGAACTTATCCTATTTTGGAATTGGTGTCGTGTTGATGTGAAACGATGACCCTTTCCAAATACCGTGATTAGTGAGCTTGTTTCAATCAATTCTATGGAAGAGAATTGATGAAACCATTGTGATAAATGGATAAAAGTATAATTTATACTAAATTAAACATGATGCAAGCTAATATTAACATGATTTATGATAAAATTGATCTAATTATGTAATTGCTAAGCTAAACTAAGCTAATTCTGAGCTAAAAGATGGAAACCCTAATTTATAAACAAACTAAGATGGATGCATGGAAGACATTAATGGATGCTTGAAGTTATTATGCAACTAAAATGAACTAAAAAAGCTAGAAGTGAGTAAACTGAGAGTGCGAGCATAAGTGAATTCAATATCATACGTTTGCAATTGAAATATGGATCCATTTATTTCCAAATAGTGCTCTATTTATAGGAAAGCAAATGAAAAGTGGAGGGTTGAGATTGGAAAGATTAATCAACGGTCAAGGATGGAGGAAAAGAAGAGGCATGGATCATGGATTCTCATCAACAGATGAGAATTCAAGATGAAGATTAATCAAGGGCTCACATTTTCTCTAAAAAAACACACTTTTGACCTACTCACACAAGTTAAAGGTGACTTGTTCAAAAGGTTAAAAGTTTAACTTGCTCAAGAAGCCGAGTGAGTTGATTGGAGGAGAGAGAATATTCTTTGGAATATTCTCATGGGTGAGGATAAAGGTATTTTTCAAATTAAAAGAAATTTTTAATTGTGCAAAAAAGGAGATAAGGAATATTCCCTTTTCTTAGAGGAAAATTAGTTTAATTGCTAATTAAACAAGGTTTAATCATGAAATTAGGGGACTGAAGAATTAAAGTGATATTCATTAAATTAAATAATTTAATGAATTGGGGGACATGAAATGATATTTAATTAAATAACTTAGGGTTATTTAATTAAATAAGATGACTTAGGAGATTAAATTAAATATTTTGATTTATTTAATTTAATGAGATGAAATGTTAGCGCGAAAGAGGAGTGAATTAACCTGATTTGATGGATTAGGTTAATAGATGAAAATTAAGCAATTAATTAATTAGCTAGGCTAATTCAATTAATTAAGAAAAAAGAAGATGAGTTTTGAGAGGAAATGATGATAGTAAACCTGTTTTGAGTGTATGATATTAATCAAGACATTTTTTAGTGTCTACAGTTTTAAGTTAATATGCAACTAAAATGAACTAAAATAAGTTAAAAGTGAGTATATTAAGAGTTTGAATGCAAGTGAATTCAACAACATAAGTTTGAAATTGAGAGATGGATCCATTTGTCTCCAAATAGTGACTTATTTATAGAAGAGCAAATGAGAAATGAAGGGTTGAGATTCAAAAGATTAATCAACGGTCCAAGATGGAGGAAATGGAAGGCATGGATCATGGATTCTCATCAATGAGTGAGAATGCAAGATGAGATTTAATCAAGGGCTCACATTTGTTCCAAACAAACACACTTTTGACCTACACACACAAGTCACAAAGTAACTTGCTCAAGAGGTTAAAATTTTAGCTTGCTCAAGAAGCCAAGTGAGATGATTGAAGGAGAGAGAATATTCTTGGAATATTCTCATGGGTGAGGATAAAATGTATTTTGCAAATTAAAAAAAAAATTTAATTGTTCAAAAAAGGGATAGGGAATATTACATGGGTATATATTCCCTTTTTGGAGGAAAATTAGTTTAATTGTTAATCAAACAAGGTTTAATCATGCAATTAGGGGATTTGAAGACTTAAAGTGATATTCATTAATTTAAATAATTTAATGAATGGGGGAGAGATAAAATGAAATTTAATTAAATGACTTAGGATCATTTAATTAAATAAGAAGACTTGGGGAATTAAATTAAATAGTTTGATGTATTTAATTTAATGAGATGAAATGTTAGCGTGAAGGGGGAGTGAATTAACCTGATTTGATGAATTAGGTTAATGGAAGAAAATGATTCAATTAATTAATTAGCTAGGCTAATTCAATTAATTAGGTTTAAAGAGGATGGGTTTCAAGATGAAATGATGTTAGTATATACTCGATTCGAGTGTATGATATCATTCAGGACATTTTTTAGTGTCTACATTTTTTCCCTCTTTGAAGTGAGGTACCTGGTGCTTCAGTTCAAAGATTGGTGCTCTTCAAATGAAAAATTGTTGCTTAAATCAAAAAACTATATATATTCTTTTTTTATTTTTTAGATGCCCCAATGGAAGGATAAAGTTGATTCCCTGCCCCCTCGAGAAATCAGGCAGAAATTTTGAATTTTGGGTTGATTCTCGATAAAGGTTAAAAGCTAGCCTAGGGATCCAAAAAGGTTTCGAGATGCAAAAATTATGCCAAAAACATAAAAAATGATGCAAAATAAGTTCCAATTTGGAAAATTTGGTGAAAATGATGATAAACCCTAGCTTCAAGGTGAATTAGGGCAAAAGACCCTAATTTTCGAGCATAAATAAGCCAAGAAGGGTCAATTTCAATTTTTTCATGCATTCACACCTTAAGGAATTCTTATGATTTGAGCTTTGACCCTCTGACGAAATGGCACGGCAAGAGCTCCCCAAATGCATTTTTTATTGGATTCGAGAGTACTAGCAGCTTCCAGGCTTAGGACCATTAGTACATAACTCCAAACTTGATTTGAAATTTGACTTTTTGATGCATTTATTGTGCTTTAAATTTTAAACTTTAGCAGCGTCACTATATAGCGGCGTCCATTTGAGAATCAACGATGCTAAAATGATTTATAGCAATGCATATGTATATGGCAACACACTTCACAATTTAAAATTAGGTTTTCCAATTTTAAATTGTGATGCATACTTATATAGCGACACACTTCTTGATTTGAAAACTAGGGTTAGGGATTCCAAAGTTTAAATCATGACATATATGTCTTTAGCAATGTGTTTGACGATTTGCAATTTGAAATACCTTCAGGCGTCATAATTTGGAATTTAAATATAGAGATGCTATTGTAAATAGCGACGCTATTGTGATTCTTAAGCTAAAAATTCCAAACTGAGTCAAAAAAAAAATTATTTTTGACGTCGTGCACTTTGTGGGTGCAAGAGGTCATTCCACCACTAATGTCATGCGAGCATAGGCCCACAGTTTTGGAGAGACTAGGTGATTTGTCCAAGTTGTGCCAGGATCACCTGGGAGAGATCGACCTTTGGTATATTGCATATCCACCCATCATCCAGACTCATCTAGCTATGATGACTGTGTTTTGTGAGAGATAGCACAGTGAGACTTTGTCCTTTCACCTTCCCACTGGCAAGGTGACAATGACCTTAAAGGACATATGGTGGATTCTGCATTTTCTGATTCACGGTGAGCGTGTGATTTTTTATGTCGACACTAGATACGATGCCTATCATGAGGTGATGGAGATGGAGACCATCATTCTTGTCACCTCCCAAGTTGACCTTGAGTCATATAGAGGTCGCTTTCCCACATTTCGATTGATCATTACAGCCATCATTTCAGGTTTGGTCATGCCTAACTGACGTAGCAAAGGGTTCTCCCTAGGATGGGGCTTAGAATGGCATAGGATGCTTCACAAGAGGACCTTATTTGCATGGGGGCCAGTGATGTTGGCCTCATTATATCATGATATGCACAACTTTGTCTATTGCGATAGTAGATCCATTAGCGTAGGGGTGACCTTGCTTCATATTTGGGTGTGGGAGCATATTGTTGTGCTCTGACCAATTGTACAGATGGCTAACATTGAGCTAGATGATCTCGTGGTTTGGAGGTACAGAGGTACCATTACCCTATGACACACTAGATAGATTGGGCTCCCATATTGGTGGTGGGAACTGGACGATATGATAGTATTCAGATGGTGACCCTAGCTATAGGTGCCAAGGTGGTATGATATGCTTAGTAATTGTTCTTGCAAGACGCACTCCAGAACATGCGGTCGCGATCATATGATCATCGAGTGACACTTTATGCACGCAGTGGAATGATAGTTCGATGAGCGCCAGGACATGACAGATGATGGCTATATTCACGAGGTCACTCGAGAGGTTCCCACTTGGGGACCCACTATTCCAACTCTGGAGGTAGTGGAGGGATTCAGGAAATTGGTAGCACAACCATGGGCCTATGACTAGGTTCAAGCGATAGCACAGACTACGCCTACTTATAATGCATGGTTTACTCCTCCTTGGAGACTGACAGATCCAGTGGTTGTTCCTCTACAAGGGAGACCTAGAGGGAGAGGAGCCAGGGGTAAAGGACAGGGATAGGGTAGCCAAGATGGCCAGGATGGATAGGTTCCAGGGTCTCCACCAGTTGTATAGCAGCCTCAACAACTTGGGGTTCAAACATTTTGTACAACAATATCTTGTATAGCAACAGCCTATATAGCCACTACCATCAGATGCCAAGGATATAGAGATCCAGCAGTTCCAACAGTAGGTGCAGGTTCTTGTAGGTGAGCAGGATTAGGCCTGCTAGCAGATTTTGGCGATCACTTTTGAGTGGGACTAGGCCAAACAGCAAGTTCAGGCTATGACTATTGAGAGAGATCAGGAGATTGGTCACCGGCAGCAGATAGAGGTGATGACGGCAGCCACCCAGGGCAGGACTGTATCTATGAGATTATACAGAGAGGTCGTGACTGAGGCGGAATATTATAGGATGTATTACCACTGTGATGTTCTCTAGGCACTCAGACAGCCTAATTATTCACTGCAGAGTGATGCACAGCCCAGGTTTGAGGATCAACTAGAGAGGCAAGTCGAAAAGGGTAGCAGCCATCAAGGCTTGCTCAAGTGTACAAACACTTTTTAATTTTTTTTGCCCCTTTCTTTAACATAGATAAACATTCATGGGCTCCTTTTTGACAGCCTCGTGGATATTGTATTTATGATTGATATACATACACTGATCTAGATTTTGTACCATGACATTCATTTTTTATATACATATGATACATATATGGATTCGATATGATGTGTTTCTCTTATTTTATGCTTATATGTATGGATGCATATGATATGTGACATGCTTATACTTTATTATACATGGATGCACTTTACTTATGATTATGCAATATGTGATGATACATGAGATGTAATGATATGTATGCAATGTTATATTCTTTTTCAATATCTTTTCATGATATGCTATGTGATATGATATGAGATGCAAATGTTATAGATGCATTTTTGTTTATGTATTTTTCTCTGCAGTTTTATGATGTGATGATTATGCATGCATATGGATGTATGGATGAATAATTTAGATGTTTATGCTTCATGATATAATATGTGATGTATGCTTATGATATGTGCAATGATTTAAGATGCTTAGAATAACAAATCTATCTTATCCATCACAACTTAAATGATAATGATGATGCAAGATGTATGATGTGATATGTTATGATGATGCAAGATGGATGCTATGACTATGAGATGCATGTATGCTAATGAATTATGGATGCAGGATGGATTCATTTGATGATGTTTTTGTTGGTTGTCATGATACCAAGTTAGTGCAGAGAGAAGATAGAAGAAACAAGATGGTTGACCGTTTACTCTGATGATTGATTCAAAATATCCAACAAGTATATGATCCACCGAGACTTTATTAGAGATGGTGATTAGAAGTGCATGATGATGATGAGTTGCTCACATTTTTGGATTGGTATTTTTTGTCATTCCTTATTGTTTGATATAACAAATAGACACAATGCATCGAGGTATTTATAACTAGGATAGTGTTGTATCTAGTGTAATGGACTTTGACTCGACAAACAGATAGGATAGTTCTTGTTCACACCTTGAAATACAGAAACTTCGTTGGAATGTAAGTTAGAAGCTTTAGAATAAATTGGACCAAAGCATACACAATATTCAACAACGTACTCCAAACAACCTTCCTACACACAACTAAGCAAGTATGTTCCAAGATTATTTTACAAGAGTACCCACAAGCACAGCAAATGGAAGATAATGATCGATGCCCCATTCCTTTCTCTCTAAATCGTTTTAATATAAATCATTGAGAGGTCCTTGGAATGGGTCATTAAGATAAATCATAAGAAAATATCAAAGACAAATAGCCAGTGTTATCTATATCTCTTACCAATTTAATTTAGCTAAGGTAATTTATGATATTGATGTCCATCGCAGGAAGGATACATCTTAGGACATGTTGATCAGATGGTTGTTTTGATGTTAGGATGATGATCTTTACAATAAGTCGTTGATATAAACATCACTGACGCATCTACCTATGATCTAGACTTTAGATTTTGACAATTAGGTTTGTACTTTATGACTTGCTATACTTCTTTTCTATTTGTTTTTCCAAAGGTTGAAGGTGATGATCAATTTATTATGGGTGAAGGTTTATTGTGGGTGGCGAGATGGATGGATGGTTTTCAATTTTGGAATATTTCAATGTTTTGGTATTTTTAAAATGTTTTGAGAGGCTATTTTTGGTCTTTTTGAAAGTTTATGTGAATGTTTAAATTTTTTGGTTATTTGAGGTTGTTTAGGGTTTTCTAAGATATTTGAGGCTTTTTAGGTCTTTTGAATGTTTTTGAATGTTTTTGAATTTTCAATTTTTGAATGTTTTTGTGTTTTTCTAATTTTTCCAATTTTTTAGGGATTTTCTGATATTTGAATGTTTTTCTATTTTTAAAGTTATCACGGATGTTTTGGATTTTTCGATATTATGTGGATGTTTTGGATTTTTTACGAGGAGTTATATGGATGTTTTTTGTATTTTTTCTAATATTTGGATTGTTTTGGATTTTTTGAGTTATTTGGATGTTTTGATATTTTCTAAGTTCTGACCAGGAACCTAACCTAAAGACCTATCCTAAAGGTCTCAAGGGTTGATCAAAGATAAGCCTTGCCTAGGCTATACACGTATAAACTATGTGGTTCAACCGACTTGACTTATTAACAAGATGAGATATGAAGAGTTGATGAGATGTCAGTTTATTATGAAAAAAACTCCCTAAAAGGACTGACCTAGGGTGTGTCGGGGGCAATAACAACATACCTGCCCACGCTCAAGCTCGCAATGTAGTTAGACATGGTACCGTTGTGCGCTTTTGCACACACGCCGCCAAAAGCAGAAAACCCTCTTCCACTTTGGTTTTGGTGTTTTGGCCCCTTTTTTTTGAGGTTTTGTCTTACCTAGGCATGTGCTTAAATTGTTTATTTTGAATGCCTAAGTGTTTCCCCCAGGTTACTCATTGAAAATCTTAAGTTCTGGATATTTCAAGTTTTACCCTTATTCGATTTTCAGCCTTTGGTCGATTTCGATCCTGCTTGGACTCCGGCTGGACCTTGTTGTTCAGAAATTTTTGGTATTCATGGATTTCTGCATGGTCCGGATTTCCTCGGATTCTGCCCTGTCATCGGATTCCCAGGTTTTCTAATTGTCTTATTAATTGCATTAATGAATTCGTATGTGCTTTGAAGGATGTATTTAACTTGATTTTTTTTTGAGGTCTTTTATGCTATCATGCTTATTGCTTGTCGTCATTTGAGCTGAGGAGTGTTTTCTTGCAAATGATTGGTTGAATTTGAACCATTGAGTTTGAATTGATCGAATTGCTGGTGTTTTCTTTGGTGCATTCGTGCCCCTATTCTTTGCGGACACCATTCTCTTCGCATTTGTTGATTCTGGGATTGATTTCGCTTTATCATGGTATGTATTTGATTGCTTTGCTCTGAATTGATGATTATGGATAGCGCATTGATGTTATAAGAGCTTTTGGGACTTGAATTCATGAATATTTGATCCCCTCATGACTAGGGTTGCGTAGCATTGATTAATTTATGATCCCCCAAGTAATTTCTAAGTTTGGTTGGTTTGTTTGCATTTTGGTGAACTTACTTGAGAATCATGATTCTTTCCCCTGGTATGGCATCGACATTTGAATTACCTGAGTCATAGGTTTTCCTGTGTGTTAATGGCAGATGTATAAGGTTTAAACCTAGGGCATCGCCATTCATCTTTTGTTTGCTCTCAAATGGGCCTAGAAAGCAAAGAAAATCTATGAAAGGTCCATGCCTGACTCGCCCTAAATTTAAATTTTTGACATTCATGATTGATTTGGTGTCTAGGTAAATCATGACTTTGTGTCGCAGTTTAGGATTTTTTGTTCCTCCGGGATAATCCATCCCTTCCATATTTTCTTTGCCGTAACTCTTCAAAGTCAGGGAGATATCATATCGGTCACCTTGTATCTTGCCGAGAAACCTTCCGAAGTTCATATTTGATCATCGTGACAATGTCATTCTCACATCGATAAAATATTTTTCATTTTTTTGGCAAGACCAGAGTCATTCGCTAGGACCCTACCCCGACTACCCTATAGTCATATCGATATGTTTGCTATATCGCCGATCGGCAAGACACCACAAATTCACTGAGACCTCATATTGAAAAACTTTAGTCTGGCTGAAGTGTTTGCTTGGACCCTGATAGTTGGTGAGACAAAGAGGATTCACCGTAACCTCACCCCGAAGAGAAAGTCTCTCATCGACATGAATTTCCTCATCGCCGGTCGGCAAGATGTGCCCCACTTGGTGTGACCACATTCTGAATGTAATTTGTTTGGCCGAAGTACATACCGCGAACGTGGATGAGGATGGCGATGTATTATTTGCGTCATATTTAATATGTATTTTATTATTGATTAGATACTAGGAGCGAGCAGGAAGCGATTTTGACTGGACGGTATTCGGGATCACCTCTAAAATTTCTTCTAGTTTCGATTTCGGATATCCCAAACCCAAAATTTATTGTGATCATTTTATATGGGACTTGATGACACTTTGATTACATGAGGTTTATTCTAATGGTGTTTTGATGGATTAACGCTCCCTTCCTACGATTTTTACTATGATTTTCATGTTGAGTGCAGGCCGAATCTAGCAAGGAAGTAGTTGGATCTTCAATGTCTGATGCAAAGAAGATTAAGCTGAACATTAAGAGAAAGATCCCCAAGAGTAAGATCACATTGGTCTAGTTAGAGGTGACTGATACAAACATTGGCCTCTGGGATTATGAGGAATTTAAAGGAAGAATGGCAGCCGAGGATCTTCCCTTGGTGACTAGAAGAATGAATGAATCAGGCTTGTCCCATGTTGCTGGTTTCCCTTCCACGGTGCAGTGTTATGAGCTGGTTCTTGAATGTGCCAAACACTATGATCAAGATACACAGAGGATAATTGGTCCTCAAGGGAGAGTTGTGGTGAATCTCAACCCTGTCTCCATTGCCCAAACATTTGATATGCCAGACATGCCTCATGTGGTGGGATTGAGCATGAAGATGACTCAGAAGTTCTACGATGAGAAAACGGTGAAGTCACAATAGCTTATCAATTCTTGGCTGGAAAGGCCTAAGTCTCACTACTCCAAGTTGCCCAAGCAGCTATATAGAGCAAAGTTCAAGAAGGAGTATTATGATGCCATCACTCTTCTCAGCAGGGTGGATGGACTGAAGAATGCTAGCATGTTTGAGAATTGGATGTGCCATGTGATTGTGAGGATGGATCAAGAGAAGATTAACTACCATTGGGCAGGAGTCATTAGTGGAGTAATTCACGAACAGTTTTCCAACGTGTTGCAAACAAGGTCCTTCACAATGACCTCATATTTGGTCTATGCACTTGCAAGATTCCACCCCTATAAAGGATTGAGTACAAGGGGCACTTTTGGACAAGATATTATCTGCGAAGTTTACCCTTAGTTGCACTTGGGAGGTTTGAACTATAGGAGGGTGAATGATACATTCACCATGCACATTACTAGACTGCTTCAAGGTGCAGAGCATGTCAAGATTTCAGACCAGGCTAAAGAGCTCATCAAGAAATATGGGGCATGGTTTATTCAGTTCCCAACTTTCTCCTACATTTAGATTGATGGCTGCCAGAGAGCCCCATATAGACTTCCAAGATACCCTACTGATCACATTATATTGTTGGAAGTAACTAGGAAGATCTATGACTTTGATGCCATTTTCAAAAGAGACAAGCATAAGAGTGGTTTCGGTGGAGACTTCCCCTTGAGGATTGGCACTGGAGAGGCTTGTCCTTCCATTGGTTCTGCCCAAGCTTCAGAGGAAGAAATGAGTGCTCTTGGCTTGTCTTTCCACTCCAAGAGGTCCATATTTGATATTACAGGAGAAGCTCAAAAGAAGGCCAATAGAGAGTACAACCATAAGGTTGATTTGGAGGACTACTGGGCCAATTGTAGTGATGAGTTTGAGGTTAGAAAGAAGAAATTCTCCCGGCTTGCAGCTGAGTCAGTTCGATTGTATAATGTGAAGGTAGTTCCTGATCAATTGGAGGATGATGGAAACTTGATCCAGGATCATGCTTATGAGGCCATAAAAGACAGACCAATTGGTGATGTGGATTGGTTAGAAGAGGAAAAGACAAAATTGAAACAACTAGTGGATCTAGTTATCAAATTTACTAGGATGTGGCTAAAGCATAAGCTATGGGAGCTGGAAAATAATGGTGTACAATGCACCTATGTGCTAATGGGAGATTTGGATCCTCACTCCACCTCTGAAGAATCTATCGACCAGGATCCCAAGGGCAAGGGTAAGTTGGATTCTCCATTCAAAATCAAAATTAAAGGTGTTCAAGAGGAGGAGGTCCAAGAGACAGAAAAGCAATGAAAGCCAAAGGCCAAAAAGAGGACAAGAACTAAGAAGTCTGAGCAGAATCTAGAGGTTGATGTTCCAATGCCTAAGAGGATAAGAATCATAAAATTATCAAAGAAGGCAAGCTCCAGGGAAGGGGAGGAAGAAGTTACCCCACCAGTGGTAAATGTTGAAAGTTCAGAGGAGAAGGTCAGGGTGTATACAAGGAGGTCTAGGACTCCTTCTCCCAGGGACAGTGTGCCCAAGGTTGATCTCCCTCCGGTGGTTTCTCATGAGGAGGGGCATTATGATGTGCCTCCCCCTCACGAAGATCAAAGCAAACCTGGTGAGTCAGAGGATGTTGAAGATCATTTGGATATTGAAGGAGAGGAGTTTCATGAAGGTGATCTTCATAGTGCAGAGGTAGAAGTTGAAAATATAATGAAATTCCCTTTGGTTGCATATGCAGATTCCCCTATTAGAACTGAAGAAGTCCCTCCAAGCGAAGAAGAAACAGTGAAAGCTCCCTCGCCTATACATGAAGATGAGCATACTAAAGAAAAAGAAGGTAAGACAGATGAAACCCCTAAGAAACATAATTTGAGTGAGGAAGCGGCTAAGTATCAGCAAGAGGAGAAGCTAGATGAGGTGCAATTAGAATCCACTGTTCCTAGTTGGTTAGATAAAGAAATAAGGAGAAAACAAGTTGTAGTGGAAGATAGTCCACCGAATTGGGATGCAGTACTAGCCAAGATTGGGAAAGACAAAGGTAAAAAGAAGGATAGGGTTATCTCAAGGATTGAAAGAGATGAGGCTCATAACAAAGTTGTTCACATTGCTACCCCCACTCCTGATAAAAACAAAGATAATGTGGCTGGAAAGGATTATAATGTTCAGACTTTCAATCTTGGGCCTACATCTGTTGAGTAGGATATTGAAGATTATGAGGGTTCTAGTGCAGTCATCGTGGGTAGGATGAGGAAGGAAATAAATACCAAGCATGAGTTGAAGAAGGAAAATTAAAATCTTAAGAAATGCTTGGAAGATTTGATGAGGCCCCTGCAATCTATTAATCCCTCGATTTCTGCTGCAAATCCCTTGCCCAAAGAAACTATCACAGAGCTTGAAAGAATGAAAACCTCCACTCTTGCCACTACAAGTTGGTTGCAAGGGGTGCAAACTAAAGGAGATGATGCTATTAAGGACATTCTTTCATCTGGGAAGGATGTTGTGAGGGCTATTGATTGGTTGAAGGTGGTGTTGGCGCAGGATAGGGAAGATACATATCTTTTACTGTAGACAACCAGAACTATCATGGAATACACCAGGGATAGGTTGGTAAGCGATAAGATTCTTCCTTCCTCCAGAGCTTCCGAACCATGGGAGTGGTATGAGGCATTGCAAATCAGGTAGAAAGTGTTGAAGAAGATTTACAAACAAAGGAGGCAGATCGACGACACCCTAACTGGGGTTTATAATGGTTGCATTGCTTTCTGTGAGATAGTGACGGGGAGAAGGAAGATCACACCCAAGTACTTGAGCTTGGAACAATTGAGGAGGTGGTGGCATGATGTTTATGCCCCGACTAATGATGATTCTATTTCTAAGCATCAGTTGGATGATGCGGCCACATACATTGTTGTTATTGACAAATACCTAACTTATAAGGTGGATTGGGATAGGTCGGTGAAACAATCAAGGGAGGAGATTGCATCAATTGAAAGATGACTTAGGGTTTTTCATTTACCACCTGTGGCCAACTTGGATGAAGCGCTCTTGAAAGTCCATGAAAGGCTGGATCTGAACAAGGACAAAGGGGAAGGCAATTAATGCCTAGCTACATCGAGATTTGTGCTTCCCCATTATCCCGCCTTGCATTGGTCTGAGCTACATTGGGAATCCTGAGCTGACCTGGGTATAGTTCATGCATTTAATGCATTCCTTTATTCATTTGACTTTCTCTTGGCTGACGGTTGGAGCCTTTAATGCTGCGAAACCCTTGCTTGGCCGACAGGTTTTTTTTGGGGATTCTATATATTTGGCATTTCGCCTCATTTGTAAGGGTTAGAATATAGAGATTGATATAAGAGATAGTTAGAAGCGAATTAAGTAGAGCAGGTTAGCAAGTAGCTGCTCTCAAGAAAATATTGTAACAGAAAGCTGGAATTGTTGCTACAAAGGATAATTCGAATACAAGTAATGACATTGTGATTTGGTTCCATACTGGTCTTCTCTTGTCTTGCATGGTTCTTGTTCTTCTATCTTTAAAATTT
>VDFB02257573.1:0-20846 GCA_007258455.2 Sequoia sempervirens | reverse complement strand
GTCTAATGGAACCCCTAAAAAAAAAATTGATTCCATTATAATTTTTTTGCAACATTTGGCTTGGACCCTCATTTTGGCTTAGGGTTGTGTCCTCATCATTGTGTTAGGGTTTTGCATTGCTTAAATCCCTCACAATTAACCTATGAATCCATAAAACTATTGGTCATTATATTTTCGCATTGACATGATTTTCCCGGTCCTTAGTTGCCTAAGTTGTAACTTATGCCATTGAAGTTATTGTGTTCATCAACCCCTTGAGTTTAGGTTTGTCGATCACCTTAGTCCTTCTTTAGTGTCAAATTTTCCTATGATTAGGCTTGATTTTAAATGAATTAAATATTTATTCTTCGTTCTTATGGGTCAAGTTCCTATTGGCCTAAAGGTGGCCCCCTTTTTAAATTAATTGTTACAGCATGTGAAAAATAGGGTTTTCACTCTAGCTATTCTATCATCAAGGGTTGATCACCACTATTCCCCATGCGCCTGTTCTATTTTATTTCTTTTATTTTATTTGCATGGGCTTTCAAGCTTCAACCATGTGTCTGGTGCATTGGTGGGCCCCTTCTCGTTGGAAAAGATAGATGGCACCATTTGAAGAAGATGAACGATAGTTATTAAGTAACGTGGCCACATCTTGACCACTCCCCATGCACCCTTATTGGTTCATTTCATATTATGTTAAAACACATGAGCTAGTGGGTGATAGGAATGCGTCACATCTAGCAATGGGACCAATGCTTACAAAAGGTTCAACAAACATATCTTTGAGAAGGATCAATGATGGAAACCATGACACGTGTTCTCATCAAGATCATTCCTTGCATGCCCATTTGTCTTGTTGAATAAAGAAAGATGATCACATGGGCTAGTGGGTAGGGTGATATCTATCACTTTTGGGATCCACCAAGCTTTGGAGATGGTGACTGCTTTATAAAGAAGAAATATTCATGATCGATGGTAGATGGCATGGGTCAATCTTGACCACTCCCTAGCATCCCAAGAAGGGCCCACTCATGGCCCATGTTTCTAAGGAGGAAAGTACCACACAAACATTTTGAAGGTCCCAATGGACTCTAGTGGAGTTAAAATGCTGCTAAATTTGGCCAAGATGGCACTATGATAAAAGTGGCACCATTTTTAGGATTATTCTTTAAAGCACATGTATGGGATTTCGACTGTCAATTCTAAAAATTATTGGTGCGTATGGGAAGGTGAAAATAAAACAAGGTAGGGTATAGACCGATTCTATGAGATCAAATCAAGATTACTCCCTCTTTTTTTGCTATGAAGAAATACAAGTGTATTAATTCACATGGGTGTGTGCTAACCATAGCACAATAGGCTTTAATTGATGCTAAGTATGTGTACATAGTGGATGAATATCTACTTGGGGATTTTATGATTAGGAAAAGGCATTAATAGCACACAATTAAGCTTTATTATGATTGGTTACAATAGTGATATTGGTCCATTGATATATTTTTAAAACATGATCAATAGTTGAGATTTTAAAAAATAAGACTACTGTCCACTCACACGCATAAGCTTTTCTTTAGTATTAATGGTAGGTACAATTGGATGGCTTGTTATAATGAGGACTGATGGCCATCTTTTTCATTTAGAATTTTCATTTAGTGATTTACAATTGAGCTTAGTCTGAGAGAAAAATTGGTGCGAGTTTTTTTAATCTTGTTTCGGTTCTTAAGAAGATGAGTAAATTAGGGAGTCTGTTAAGCCAGTCTAGAGGTCCAAGAGATTGAGTTTGCTGGAATCTAAGGAGAATGATCTTGGGGATGAGATTGAGAAAAATGGATCTCTTGAAACACCAAAGGGTAGAAGGGCACACAAAAAATTCAAGAAATATGGTGTAAAGAGCAATTATCACCTAAGAAGCCAAACCATTTTAGAAGAATTGGTCAAGTTTAGAGGTAAGGAGCTGGTTGAATATGAAAAGAAGGCAAAGTAGAAGTGAAAAAACCATAAGGCCTATCTGGGGAAAAGAAATTCTCCCGTTGAGGTTTCTAAAAGCCCTTTAGATAATGGAGGTGACACTATCCCAGAGTGTAACTATTACCCCCTTTCCCTAGTACCTACTGAAGACTCTGATGAGCAAGTGGTGATAGTTCATCCAGTTCCACCATGAACAAGACAAAGGTGAGCATACTATGATGTTGATGACTTAGAGTGATGTTTCTACCCCATTTTTTTATTACACCATAGCCACCTTGTCAGGATCGTCCTCTTTAGCATGTTTGAGGTTTTTCATTTTTTGCACTAATGTGTAAAATTTTTAGGCTGATGTGTTGGAGAAGTGCCAGACTTCCTATATTTAACATGTATGCATTTTTGAGGAGGTATGAAATTTTTTTCTTGAGCTATGAGTGGAGAATATTCTTTGGTCAACAAGTGCAAGGTGATGTTACTCCATAAACAAATTTTTCCTTTTAAGGAGCTGGCATGTCCTTATTCAAGGGATGTGGAGTTGGGTATTTACTCTTTCATTTTTTGCAATGATTACATGTAACTAACTAAGGAACATCTCAAATTCTAGTGAAAATTATTTTCAAATGAAATGAACTATAAGTATAATTGATCTAGATTCTTTTTGCTCCCTTTTTCTATAAAAGGTATTTGAGGGGTCATTACATGTGTCATATGTGTAGGTCTCAACATGGTCTAGGGGAAGAGCTAAGTTCAACAAAGTAACTTTGATAGATAATATGGATGAATATAATAGTAGATTATCTTGGGTATGAGTCCTATATATAATATTCTTAAATTGGTTTTATAGAATCTATTGATATTGAAACAAATCTTAGTTTAGAAACACATACTCTCCTATGTATCTTCCTTGCAAGTTATAAATGAAAATATTAATGATATTCTCATTTGTCTTTAGTTGTTCCATTGAATGTATGATTCTATTTTAGCTTTAACTCAAAGAGATGATTAAATGCTTGAATAGGGTGAAATAGATTTGTAAGGAATTACATAGGATTTGCTAAGAAGCTATTGTTTCAGGCATTATGAGTTTTCATATTGCAAAGGATTATGAAAATAGTCCAATTTTTGAATTAAATAGCCTATAAATTACTGGTTCTTGCATATTTGACTCCATTATCACAACTAATGAGGACTGGTCTATTTGTAAGATAACCTTGCATAAAATGAGCAACTATCATACCTAACCATAGATTTAAAATAATAACTACATTCATTTAAAAAATATTTTCAATCATAATGTATGGATTTGAAATACCCCTAATTCCTAGCAAATAGATAATCATTTGCTCAAAAGGTTTGACAAATCTCTAGTGAAGTGCATTTATTTGCAATAAATAGAAATAGGTCTATGTATGAATGTGTTATCAACTTGATATACCTAATTTGAACACAATAAGGAACATCCTTGTGTTGTAGAAAAATGCCCCCTTGCCATTTTCATGGTTTTCTAGGCCTTTCTTCGTGATGCTTGGTCTTTTTTTCTTTGATTTAATGTTGTAATGTTGCTTGAACACTCACATTAGGTCCTTGCAAATTCAAAATATGGCATCTTGTGAAGGTGTTGTGAAGTGTTGTATAACATTTCTATACTTTTCTAAAATCTATTTATTACAATTCACCTGAAAATCACCTTTTCATCACTTATCAAGTCCTATATTTAAGTGTTGTAAAGTCTTCTAACAAGATTTCACACTTTTCTAAGCATTATTTCACTATTTACACCTTTCTTATGCTTTATTTCACCCCTTTATGCCTTTATAAGGCTTAATTAAGTGTTTTTTTGAATGAAAACCCAACAAACAACATTAAATGTGACTTAATTCTCAACACCTACATTCAAGTCCAAGGTGGGATACATTCGCCATGGGTGGTGAATGAGTCCCTCTTGGCTCAAAAATCAAAATATTTTAAATTTTCTCTCAGGTTTGTATTTCAAATCACCTTATGTCAGCCTGTGATGAGGTATCATCAAATTACAAAGGCACAAGTGTGTATAAATAAGTGTTTTTCTTCTCATTTTAACCCCATTCATCAAATTCAATTATTCACACATTCATTCAAGCATTCAAGTGCTTTGGATCATCTAATCAAACATCAATCAAGCATTTTGGAGCAACCATTGACATAACTTCATATTTTCTTCAACAAGGTTTTGGTAAGTTGATAAAATTTGCATGTTAATTGTTTACCATTGTCTTGCATTTCATTATTTCATTAAGGGTTTGATTACCAAAGTGGGATTTGACCAAGGAAAACCCCTATTCTCTAACCCTCAAGCATTTTTCCCCTTTTGCATGTGTGTTTGCATACTCGTGTATGCATATTTGAAAAGCAATTAGGTTTTGAAAGGTGTTCAAAAAGTCAACAAGGTGACTCAAGTCAAATCAACCTCATTTCAAGCTTGGAAAAGACATTATGTCTATTTTTTGTAGAATTCACTTCGTCAACCTGACAAGTAGTCAACCTCAGATTTGGTGCTATAGGATTGGTCCCTGATTTCTCAAAATTTTGGGAGTGGATTGATTCACTATAAATGGTGAATCAATCTCACCTTAAGGCTAGAAATGTAGATTTTTTCAGATTCTAGATCCCAACACTTAGAAACTAGTTTTTGATAGTTTTCATCAAAAGCAGGATTAATTCACCATCAATGGTGAATGATCCCACTATTGATTTTCAATAATCTCAGACAACATTCCAAAGATTCTAGATTCTCCATTCTCTACCTAGGTGCACTCTAAATCAACCTTCTTCTTGTATGTTTTGCATTTGTTCATACTTAGTTCATGTTTTCATATCACATTATGTTTTCCAACATTGCGTAATTCTTAGCTTTTGCATTCATAATCTCTTAATTTCATAGTTTAGTTGCAATTAGATCATTCCATTTAGTATAAATAACATCACACATTGCATAATTTGAGTGAACCTAGCTAGATCTTTTGAGTAGTGTTTATATTTCTCCTTTTAGGTGAAATATCCTAATAGCGCAAGAGTGGCCTAGAAGCCCTACCCAAAAATCTATGGTTCATTTTGGTGAACCTGCATTTTTAGCACTTTACATTTCTGATTTCAATTGCATTTTACATCTTAGACTTCATTTGCATCAACATTCAATTATAGTATTGTCTTGTTTTTGCATCGTATGGATTCTCAAATTTCATTAGTGAAAGACTCATTTAGATTTCATTTTTGCATCGTATATCATTAAAAAAATTGAAAATCTAAATTTGCATCCTTAATTGGCATCTAAAAAGCATCAGAATCACTTTAAATTTTCTGAAAAATAGACAAAAACCTCATAGTTAGACTCCTTCGCCACCCTAGGAAAATTAGTCCACCTACACATTTTGCATAACATTTTTAGGAACTTTCTAGGTATTTCCTACATTACAGTTTTCTATATTTGTTTTTTGTTTTACTTTCTAGATTCTATGTCTAATTTTATTTCTTGCATCTTAGTTTACTTGCATTCATTGTTTTCATGGAATTTTCTTTCAATAAGTTTTGGAATTCATTAGAATCCTTGGTAGACATGTCCAATTGTGCCTTTGGTTGTGATCGTAATGACCATGAGCTTCCTCATGCTCCTTCAACTCCTCATGATTATCTTACTCGTGATGTATACATCATTGGAGAAGATGATGATACTATGAACAAGTTCTTCAATGAATTCCTTGATAACCTAGAACCCAATGCAACCTTTTACTCATCCATGGAGCCACAAGATCTTCCTACTAAACATGCACCTCCTAATCATTTTTTTCATATTTACATCTCAAAATAAATGAAGGATCTAAGGTTCCTCCATCAAATAGCCCTAGTTCCTCTCTACCAACAAATCCTCACCCATTTTATGATCAGAAAGTCACAAACACTGCCATAAACCTTGAAGAAACATATGGTAAAAGATTTACTATCCTCATTAAACAAGTCTATGAGACAGAACATGAACATGATAGTCACCAAATTCTTGAACAAAAACCAACAGAAGAAAATACCACATGACTAGGATATCAAGATCTTCCTCATCCTGATAAACCTCTTTTTGAAACTTGGAAACTTTGAGATGATGATACAATGATCTTTGATTCTTCTCCTTATTTAAACATTCTCCTTCCACTTGAACAACCATTACCTACTTCTAATGACAAGAATGCTAGGATCGCCATGGGTCCTCTTCCTCCTTCCATTCACGAAATAGGAGAGTCTAGCAAATGAAAACGACCTTACCAATTGAAGAAACTCAAGTTTCCTACACATCCTCCACCTAAATGTGAAAGGAGACTTCAAGTTCTTTTAAAAAAAGGTCTTATACTTTTACCAACTATGAATAGGTTGGTTAGTCACCCTAAAGATTCTAACATACCATTTTACAAATATCATCATATTCATGGACATCAAATCGAAGAATGTCAGACATTGAAGGACATACTAGATAAGTATCACTTCACTAACACTAATTTCTTTCCTATAATCCCATGAACAATAAATTCCTTTATCATGCCATAGTTGTAGAATTCCCTATTCTCACTATTTCTTGATTCTTTCACATCACCCACCTCGACTCATTGTTTCCTTACACTTTGTGGGGGGAAATAAGTTGTTAGCCTTGTCCTTGAAATGCACTTGTCTTTGTCTCTTAACTATGTTATTCCTTTTCCACTTAAACTACTTAAGATTGAGAAACTAATAACTTAGTTGATGGTTGAATTACATTTGCATTACTAAGCCCTTTTTGCATTTTTCTTGTATGTGCATGTCATGTTCCCCCATACCGTGTGTTTTATGTTCTCTCTCTTTGTACACTTCTTCTAATCATACCTCAATTCTTCTATCTATCATATATTTTGCATTTTCTTTTTCACTTTGTTTTGTGTTCTACTTTGTGACATAAAGTGTAGAGATTCCCAATGTCTCTTCCATGTTGACCTAGAAGGTCCTTTTTTTCTTTTGTTTTGTGTTTTCCTTTTGGGGATGATGAAAAGCATTGAGATGCCCTATGCCTCTTCCATGTTGACCCAAAAGGTCCTTTTTCATTTTTGTTTGTGTTTTCCTTTTAGGGATGATGCAAGGTGCATTGAGACGAAATGTCTCCCCTTCATGCTGACCCAAAACTTTTCCTTATCTTTCACCTTTCATTTCATTTTCACTCTGTGTTTTCCTAGTATATGTTGCACCAAATTTCTATAAGCCAACCAAAATAGACTTTGTTTCCCTTTGGTTTTCAACTTCTTGTGTCATTCTTCCAGTTCACAGTTTGAGGAAAAATGAAAATTTAAGCTTCTTTTCTATAAAAACGTGTTAAACAAAATATACAACTCAAAATCCATAGATCCCTTTATGTGTTTGGTGTCTCTTTTGTATAATTCCATTTTCCTCATTTTCATTCAGCAGCAGTCTAACTTTAAAGTTCACATCAAGTGCTAGGGGCTTCTCCAAGTTGGTTCTCAAGGGATCATTTTCATTTTTCGGCTACTGTGCCACTTCTCATAACGTGAAAATTCCTTTCAAAGTGTAAAGCATACATTGGCATAATTTCATTTTCATTCTTGTTCTTATACAACCCTTTGTCAGCCAGGTGTGATGTCCTCCACTGTGATATATTCATGCCTGTTCCTCTTATACCACGATGCATTGCATCCCCTAAGTTGTGAATATTTTATTCTTTGATTGGTCCTTTCTTGGAGACATTAGACACAATGCTCCCTAAGTGACATACCTTGCGTGAACATAACAAGACTCCTTTGAATTTTTTTTATATTTTTACACTTTACATTTTTTCATTTTTTCATCTTTTCCAGCTTGCATATCGCAACTTGCATGTTTTTGGTTCCTTGCACTTGTTCATGAGTTCTAAGCATACAAATATTTTCTTGTCTCATGAAGCACATACATTTTACTTTGTGGCACCTTGTTAAAGTTATCAGGAGGTATAACTTTAATATGGTTGAGCAGGAATCCCATTCAGTGGCACAACTTTCCCCATAGCCACCTTTGTGTTTGTGAGTGCATACCAACTATCATATTTACTTCACCTTTTGGGCCTTCTCACCCAATAGACCGGCATGAGTTTTGTTGCCCCAAAGTGAGTATGCATTCTCTTTTTCAAACAATCGGCCTAGATCTAATCCACAACTAATTGTACATATGATCGAAGCTTCATCTGATTTTCTCTTTTCTTCACTTGTGTGTTATTTTTTTCTTACATTTAGTTGCCCATGGTATCTTCATCCCAGAGGCTTGATCATCACTCTTTATTGTTGTCATTCCATCTTGCTAACATAAGTACATTAGGACCTCCTTCTTGATATGCATGTCTACTTTAGTATAAGGTTGAAGCAAGTTCATCCTCTCACTAAATTGGGGGCTAAATGTGCCATAGAAAAATGGTCCCTTGTCATTTTCATGGTCTTTTAGGCCATTATTCATGATGCTTGGTCCATTTTTCTTTGATTTAATGTTGTAATGTGGCTTTAACACTCACATTAGGTCCTTAAAAATTCAGAGTATGGCATCTTGTGAAGGTGTTGTGAAGTGTTGTAAAAAATTTCTAAACTTTTATAGACTCTATTTATTATAATTCACGTAAAAATAATCTTTTCATCATTTATCAAGTCCTATTTTGAATTGTTGTAAAGTCTTGGAAAATTATTTCAAACTTTTCTAGGCATAATTTCACTATTTAAACCTTTCTTATGCTTTATTTGACCCCTTTATGCCCTTATAAGGCTTAATTAAGTGTGTTTTTGAATGAAAACCTAACAAACAACATTAAATTTGACTCAATTCCTTACACCCACATTCAAGTACAATGTGCAACCCATTCACCATGGTTGGTGAATGAGTCCCTCTTGGCTCAAAATTCAAAATATTTTAAATTTTCTTTTAGGTTTTTTATGTAAAATCACCTTGTGTTGGCCTGTGATGAGGTGTCACCAGGTTAGAAAGGTACAAGTGTGTATAAATAAGTTTTTTTATTCTAATGTTAACCCCCATTCATCAAGTTCACTTATTCATACATTGATTCAAGCAATTTCATCAAGTTCATTATTTCAAGCATTCAAGCACTTTGTGTCATCCAATCAAACATCAATCAAGCATTTTGGAGTGGCCATTGACATAAATTTAGATTTTCTTCAACAAGGGTTTGGTAAGTTGATAACATTTTCATGTTATTTGTTTATCATTCTTTTACATTTCATTATTTCATTAAGGGTTTGATTACCAAAGTGGGGTTTGACCAAGGCAAAACCTTGTTGGAATCAAGCAACACTAAGAGGGGGGTGAATCAGTGTTGTGCAAGTTTTAACTTTATTAATCTGATCTCTCAAGTTCCTACAACTCTCAATCAAAAAGAAATATTCATGAACATAAAAAAAAAAGTCTCAACACCATAACACAAGGATTTTTTATGTGGAAACCTCGTTAGGGGAAAAACCACGATGGAGGTCAATCCACAATTTGAGTACTAAAATATAAGTGTTTTACAAAATGGGAATCCACTTGCATTTAGGCACACTGCCTAGAGCTCACTGCTCTAAATCAGGAAGGCCCATTGCCTTAAAAAATATTTGACTTACATAAAAAAGGTTTAACTGAGAAAGTAGCATCTACATATGCCTGATTATAGTTTCTATGAAGATGGCTCATAGATTGAATTCTATACCTTCTGTCATATTCTGCACTTCACAGAATCCTTTATTACACAAGTGAAACTATGCATAATCACTCAAATACCGGTTTGATATTCGCAACATACATCAACAAACATCGAACACACACCAAAATGAAATAATCGATCACTTATATATATCTGCTACTAAAGATTTAATCGCTTCATGTTGGCTTCAATAAAATAGAAAATATTTATCAATTGTTAGCTCAAATTATGCATAACATTCAATGCACATCAACCAAAGTTGGCCACAACATAGAGAGGACCCAAAAAAAATTATCTAATATGAAAATACTACAAATAATTTTTCCTTGAACATCCGCAACATCCCATATTCACTTAGTCGGCCTTCTAGCACTATGAACAAAAAATCAAACGATCAGATCTCCTAAGTCATACACCACTTAATGAGATGGCACAAAACTCAAGGATAAGACATTCTAGATACCCATCGTCCTTCCCTAAGATCCATAATCCAGACTGATAAACTAGTAAATGCAAATAGAATGACAGCTTCAACTTCAGTCGAATACCCTGTTCTTTACTTTTTCTTTCGGTATGGTCAGATACTACAATGTAGACCAGATCAATGACTTAGGTTTCCATCAATGACAACACCATAAACCATATGCCAACAATCTCCCCATTTGGAATTGATGGAAAACTTAGAAAAAAATGACCAAGTGTTGAAACCTTCAAGACTTCAAAAAGCCATAGCTGACAAAAAATCCCCCTAAATTTGATAAGGCATTTTTCTCTGCTCTCTCTCCCCCTTTGACATCAATGAAAAAAGGATAATTAAATATTTTTCTCTCCCCCACTATGAAGTGTAATAAAAAACTTACTGATGCAAAAAATGATTCAATTTTTTTGAATAAATATAGCCGATACTTGTGTTAGAAAATTATTTTGTACTTTTCCTTCATCTCTTAAAGAAAATTCTTCCATGCTTCTTCTGCAATCCCGATGATTATGATCATGCTCTTGTTTTCATATGGTTGGTTGATAATATTAATGAGGGATTCTAGAATGGTGATGCCTTCTTCTAATATTTCTCCTTTCTTTAGTGTCTCAATCAATTGTTCTAGCCTAGATTCTATTATGTCTTTCACTTTCCAAAAGGTTTCAACAATCTTGTCTTTGGTGATTTGAGTTTTTGTATGCTTTGACTGCAATTGCTAAATCCTTTTCTTAACTGTACCATCTTGATCCTGAAACATGTTAATTTTTTTTCCAATATTATTCAACTCTATTTCAATTTGTTCTAGCTTTTCTTTGTACTTTATAATCACATGAGGCCATCAAAGATAGTAGTTATAGATGTTGTTTGCTATGCTTATGCATTTCCTTAATTGATTCATGTAACTTTTTAGTTTGGTAAGTGAAAATTTGTACTACTTCTTCAGGTGCAGGATTACTTCTTCTTCCTTGTTCTGAAACTCAAAGTCCATGATTTCCTTGATGCATTCAATCATCTCTTCTAGCAACGTATTCTAAAAACTCTCTAATTTGATATGGTTGTGCACAAGATGAGCACTTAGTACACTTAAGATCATGTCCTGCTCATATGAGGGTCTGATAGACCATCTGTTGGAAATTTTTTGCATTCCATCTTCACCACTCATCTGGTGTTATCATGGGGCTCAAGTCAGTGATATTCTCAGCTTTCTGCCAATATAGGTATTCTTTTGGTGAGATTTAATCAGTAGGTATTGCTTTCTGGCCAAATTGCATTGCAAAAGTCCTTATCGATGACTGAGTTCAAAGAAACATCTATAACTTTCAAATGGTATCACATTTTTTAAATCCAAAATTGTATTGTCACATTCTTCTTCTCTTATGGGATTAAAAAAATAAAAATAAAATTTCATGAATTTTACACTTTTAGACTAAAGTTAAGTTAGTCGGACAATAAAGTTTATATTTTTTTAAAAAGTTGTAAATAAAAAATTCATAATTAATTATTTACTTGGAAAAACATTACAAAAAATATGCATCACATCGGACGCAGTCCCTCTACTTATATACTGCAAAATCTTGCTTAAAAAAATATTATCATTTAGTATTGCGCCGGTGGTCGAGCAGAACCACCTACTATATATTTCCACTAGCAGAAATTTAAATTTTATATTGCATTAAATTTTGGAATTTTCACCAAATAGATTTTTTATTTATTTTTAAAATCGAAACCTAGTAGTTTAGAAACTAAATTTAATTTTCTATAGATTCTATTCTTATATATTTTTGAAATAATATAGATAACTTATTCAAATTTTTATGTCAAGTTGCCTAACACTAATTTTTCTAAATTTTTTGCCACTTAAGGGCTTGTTTTTTCCATGATGATCTTGCACATACCCAATAGCTCTTCTTTGGTTAAATAACCTTCTTCACTTTCTTTAGTTTTTTTCTTATCGTGTTCTGATTCAGTTATTTCCAGTTCTTTTCTTTGGGTGTCCTTAGTTTCCTTACCAAATTACTCATCTGGTATGTCCATAATCACCTGTTCTTTTCCTTTCCCTTCAACTCTTGGAGTCTTCCATGTAGGTGGAATACTGACAACAATCTCTTTTTCCCTTTTCTTATTTCTCTCCACCTCACTAGAGGAGGAACCAGCTTCAAGTTCCCTTACCAAAATGGAAATACCAATTGACCCAAACTTTGTTAGCAAACCCTTAAAGAAACTTTCATATACTTGATCACAATTTTCCAAATTGTTAGAGTATACGTAAATCTGCTTGCAAACTAGTTCATTCTCTTCCCATATTACATTGTTGTTTAGTGGTAAGCAATTCAAAAAATACATCACAAGGCATATAACCTAAGTACCAAACCTGAAAGGGTAATCTACCTTCTTTGTTAATTGCATGTTCTCCATCAGTTGATCTTTCAATAATCTACAAAGTTCAAAATCTTGATCTTCCATTATCATCTTGTGTGAATCTTTAATTGTGGAGATTATAAATGCCCTTTGGTCTCCAATTACTCTAGTTATGGTTGTGACTTCTCTATTTTGGATTGATTTCTTCCCTAACACATCCCCAACTTTGTAAATCCCAGTTACAATTCCAATCACTTCTTTCGAGATATGGTAGGGTTTATCCAGAATTAGAATATCATCATTCAATCTATCCAAAATAAGCTCAATGATTTATGTGTTTACGAAATAGGGGAATTCACTCCAAATCTCCAAGCTTTTGTGTTTTGCTTCTTTTAGCCATTTCAATTTATCATGTGCCAACATGTTTCTTGCAGCTCTAATCTTCTCACTACTATACTCATCTAGTTTTATCATTCCTTTCATTTGTTCCATTTCACCTTCCATACACATGTCTTGAAAATAAGTTCTATAGCAAATTAGACTGAAATTTCAATACAACTAACGACAGACTAGGGTTCTATCATCGAGTACACTTTCAAAATTCTGATGCAGAGTACTCTCCTTCTTTTCTTCAATATAAAGTGGAAGATAAGTGTTTCAACTTGCTTTTTATAACTCACACACTTCACTTTTGTTGTAATAAATTATTTTTTCCCTAACTCATTTGGATACCCTATTTCCATATACTAAGAAAGATAACTCTTCTATGAACCTTCAACTTAGCCTAATATTCTTTCCAACTTTTTCAAAAGAATCTGATCATCAGTGCAATCACTACACTGATCCACATCCTGGTGTCAATTACTGGCAGGGGGTTTGAATGATTTTCTAGACAACCCCCCTAGGCCAGAGGCCTAAACCTAATTCTCAAAGGAATTACTAGAAGTAGGTTCTGGTGTTGGATCATTTCTTGCAATAGATGAACTCTTCTTCACCCATGCCTTTTTCATCTGATCTCTTATTTTATCAACAATCACTTTCCCTTTTCCTTTATCATCTTTCTATGCATTTCTACCTTTGTATGTCAGACCTCTTCTATCCATATTTTTATTTCAGTAGAATCTTACAATGTGACCATATTTGTTGCAATTGAAACACACAACACTTCCTTATCTAGACTAGTCATTCCATTGATTTCTTCTTAATATTCAATGGTTAGCAATATGCCCAAATCTTCCACATATATAGAAGTTAACATTTGTTCTATTGATAGAGTTGTTTGACATATTTTTGCATTCAATTGACTTATGACCAAACTTATTGCAATTGAAACATTGACCGAAGAATAATGGATAACTTGATTTCATTTTACTTCTACATTGAGAAGCTATATGACCAAATTTATTGCCAGAAAAATAGTACCAATTAAACTTTTGAGCATTAGATTGACTTATAGGATGCCTTCTTGCATTGTTCATCTGATTTCCATCCCTAAAATTCCTTTGTCTAGATCTAAAAATTTCTCCTTTCTCATATCCAAGACCTCACTTGTCATTTCCTTTCTTCTGACCTTGATTCAACTCATCAAGCTTAACTGAGCTAATATTAAAATTCTCCTTGTATTCATTTGCAATAGCAAGTTCATCCTTGAGAATAACAATCTATTTTCCAAGCTCTTCTTCATTGTTTCTAGATTGATGCAGTTCAATCTCCAACTGAATGAATTCTCCATTGACTCTGTTGCATTCATCAGATCTTCCTTTTAGGGACTAGGAAATTTTTTCGTCATTCTTCTTTCTTTCTTCAATCTCCTTAGTCATCTTCATCACCATTTATTCTATCTCGTGATTTAGGGTAGCATTGTCTCTGGCAAGATTTTCACATTCTACAGTTATTTCCTTCAAGGTTTGATTCGGGTGAACATTATCCATGCTTTTGCTCTCTTTTTACTTAATATGTTCATAGAGATCCTTTCTCTTCTCCCTGGATGTAATAATCTGATCCTTCAATTTCTAAATGAATTTTTCAGCATCCTTAAGATTTTCTTTCAATTCTTGTACTTCTTCTTTGGACTGATCAAGATCATCAAGTGCCACCAAAAGTTGTTAAAGAATGCCAAAGTCCATTACACTCCAAGATCCACCTCAATCTTTTAAACTTATTATGAGAACTTAGCTCTGATACCAATTGTTGGAATTGGGTATGTGCAGGATCATGGAAAAAATAGGCCCTTAATTGGCAAAAAATTCAAAAAAATCAAAGTTAGTCAACTTGACTTAAAATTATGAATAATTTATCCATATTATTTCAAAAATATGTCAGAATAGAATCTATAGAAAATTGAATTGAGTTTCTAAACTACTAGGTTTATTTCAAAAAGAATCTATTTGGTGAAAATTTAAATTTTGCAATCTGCAGGTAATTATAGCAAATTTGATTGAAAAAATAGAGTAGGTTCTATCTAACCACCCTAAACCACGATAAAATGATAATATTTTTAATAGTATTTTAGGCCAAAGTTAGAGGACTCATGTCTAAATACTTGTGCATATCTTTGTAACTTTGCAAGTAAATAATTAATTATGATTTTTTTATTACAACTTTTTTAAAATACAAAAGAAACTCATATGTCTGTACCATCTTGGTCAAAACTTAATGAAATTTCTGTTTTTCCTTTTTAGTATTATGAGTATTGTGAGGCATAGAATGTGACATGTTTGGATTCAAAAATGTGATTTCATTTGAAGCTATAGATATTTTTCAATCAACCTATCAATAATAAGGACTTTTAATTCATTAATTTGAATAGAAAATGAATAATGATACTAGACAATTCAAAGTAAATCTGAATTGCCAATTGGTGGAAACCTGAATCTCCTTTAAAAAGCCTTTTCATTTCATCTGAAGATTTTGCTGTTAAAAAAGTCATCAGCCACATACCCATCACATTGCCACTTTTTGGCCCATCATGATCCTGCACATACCCAATAAAGAAACACTAAGAGGAGGGTGAATCAGTGTTGTGCAATTTTTAACTTTATTAATTTGTTCTTTGAAGTTCCTACAACACTTAATCAAAAGAAAGATCCATGAACATAAAAAAAAAAGCCTCAACACCATAACACTAGAATTTCTACCTGGAAACCCTTTAAGGGGAAAAACCACGGTGGAGGTCAATGGGTATGTATAGAATAATGATGGGCCAAAAAGTGGCAATATAATGGGTATGTGTATGGTATGTGGTTGATGACTTTTTTTTAACCCAAAATTGATGAAATGAAAGGGGTTTTTAAAGGAGATTGGGTTTCCACCAATGCTCTCAGTGTATTCTTTACTTTGAGGTTTAATAAATGGTATTATTCATTTTCTATTTGAGATTACAACTTCGAAAGTTCTGGTGAATTAAGATGAATTTGAAAAAGAAACATCTAGCAAGCACAAAGCGGTATCACATTTTCAATCAAAACATGCTCATTCTATGTAGCTATGCTATAGGATAAAAAAAGAAAAATGGAATTTCATGAGTTCGACCAAGTTAAAATTAATTTCCACAGCCATGAGTTTTATATTTTTTAAAAGTTATGGCCATTCACAATTAATTATTTACTTGGAAAAAGTGCGAAAAATATATCATCTAGGACATGAGTCCTCTACTTACCCTCTAAAATCTTGCAAAAATATTATCATCTTATTGTAAATAAAGTGGTTAGGCAAACACCTTATTCTAATTTTTTCCCTGAAATTTATGTACTACTGCATTGAAATTTCAAATTTTCACCAAATAGTTTATTTTTTAAAATCACCCTAGTAGTTTAGAAACTACATTCTTGATTTTCTACAGATTCTATTCTTACATATTTTTGAAATAATATAGATAACTTATTCAATTTTTAATTTCAATTTGCCTAACTTATCCAAATAATTTCACCTTAAGCATCTGCAACATCCCATATTCACTTAGTCGGCCTTCTAGCAATATTGAATAGAAAGTCAAAAGACTCGATCTCCAATTCATACACCACTTGATGCGATGACACAAAAAATTGAGGATAAGACATTCTAGATACCCATCGACCTTCCCTAAGATCCACAATCCAAACTGATAAACTAGTAAATGCAAATAGACTAATAGTTTCAACTTCAATCGGATACCATGTTCTTTACTTTGTCTTCTGGTATAATAGGATATTGCAGTGCATAATGAATCAATGACTTAGGTTGCCATCAATGACAACACCAAAATCCATATGCCAACAACCCCTATTCTCTAACCCTCAACCATTTTCCCCCTTTTGTATGTGTGTTTGTAGACTTGTGTATGTAGATTTGACAATCAATCAGGTGTTGAAATGTGGTCAACAAGTCAAAAAGGTGCTTCAAGTCAAATCAACCTCATTTCAAGCTTGGAGAAGACATTCTATCCATTTTATGTAGAATTATTTTTCATCAAACTGACAAGCAATCAACCTCAAATCTAGTGTTATAGGATTGGTCCCTAATTTCTCAAAATTTTGGGAGTGGAATGATTTTCCATCAATGGAAAATGAGTCCCATCTTAAGGCTGGAAATCCAAATTTTGTCAGATTCTAGATCCCAATACTTAGAAACCAGTTTCTGACAGTTTTCATTAGAAGCAGGATTGATTAGCCATCAATGGAAAATGAGTCTCACTGTTGACTTTCACTAATCTTAGATAGCATTCAAAAGATTATATATTCTCCATTCTCTGCCCAGGTGCATTGTGAATCAACCTTCTTTTTTGTTTTGCATTTGTTCATACTTAGTTCATGTTTGCATATCACATTATATTTTCCAACATTGCGTAATTCTTAGCTTTTGCATTCATAATCTCTAAATTTGATAGTTTATTTGCACTTAGATCATTCAATTTAGTCCAAGTAACATCACAAATTGCATAATTTTAGAGATCCTATCTAGATCTTTTGTGTGTGGTTTATCTCTCTCCTTTTAGGTGAAACATCCTAAGAGTGCAAGAGTAGCGTATAAGTCTTACCCAATAATATATGGTTCAACCCTCCTAGGTCTCATAGATCCTGAAGAGTAGGAGAAGAGACCTCAAAATCCTTTACTTGTTGTGTTGGCCACTAACCTTGAAGTTTCTTAACCATAAGGGTTGCCTACCCTTTAGAGAAACTCATGGTTCTACTCGAAAAAGAAACAACAGGGTCTTTTTCAATTTTGAGCAGGAAATTAACCATTTTAATTCAAAATTTTGGTGGATCTTAGCATTTGAGATATAAATAATTGTCAATTAGGTGTTAATCCCTATGAAAACAAATTTCTAGGTCATTTTTACTAACTCTAAGCATTTTGAGCAAGCATTTTCAAGATATAGGCATCAAGAATCTTCAAATAAGCTTTCACAAGAGCATTCTAATTCCAAAAGCAAGAAAAGTTGAAGCATTGGAGTAGCCTTAAGTTATTTTTGTAGGTCTTCAATCTCACTTTCAATCAAGATCTAGCATTTTCAAGAGTTGATCATGGTTGTCTATGGTGAATCATGATGGATTCTAGGTTGGAGAGATGCAACGAGCCATCAAGCCAAGCCTAAAGAATTGTTTCCTAAGTGATTCCATCATCCATTATCACTTTAAATTCAACCTAAGGAAGGGAAAAACATCATTAGAGCTCATTTGGGGTGATTATAGATCATCACAAGTGAGTCATTCATGTTTACATTTCCATTCTAACATAATATTCTTGCACATTAGAATAGGACTGCATCATGTTTCAAATTTCTTAGTCTTAGAAACACTTAAGGCTTGGGTTTTCATGCATATTTCTTTATTTCTATCAAGGTTTAATTACCAAACTAGGGGTTTGACCAAGGAAAAACCCCAATAGAAATTTAAGTTGAATCATGTTTTGTAGGTGTTTTTCATAGACTCAAATCTGAAACTCTAGTTGGAAGGAAAGGGCAGGTGTTGAAGTGTAGATAAGAACTTTCAATTTTTGAAAAAGTGGGATGAGACTCATTCAACAAGAGTAGCGAATGAGTCCCACTATACTTGTTTTCCATATTTTTTTATAGATTTTGATACCATTTTTCCTGAAACAAACTCGTATGCAAAAACTTCGATCTAGGACTGATTTACCAAGGTTTGTGAATGAGTCCCAATTGGTCAAAAAGTTAAAATTTCTAAAATTTTATAGTTTTTTTCCAGTCACTTCAACTTTTTTAGGTGCACATTATTTACATTTTTCCTTTTCTATTTTGTTTTTCTTACATTTCTAAGGAATTTTCTAGGTCATTGCATTGAACTAGGGTTTTATTTTACATTTTTTATTGCATCATCTTTTCCAAGTCTAAACTTGGTGGAAAACCCCTCATTACATATCATTTAGCCTTTAAGATAACCCTCATGCAAGATATCTTTCCCTTTTGCATTAAGATCTCATGGTTTTGTTCTTGAGTGAAGTGTGTGAAGGTAGCCCCTTTCCTTTTAGGTCCAAGAACCAAGAGGTGAAAGAAAGGACACAATTTTCACCATTTCATTTTGGTGAACCTATGTATAGAGCATCATAATTCTTATTTGGAGTGCATTTCCATCCTTGATTTAGGTTGCATTGACATTGCATTAGATTTTGCATTGGTTAATTTTCATTCTAGGGTTTCAAAATTTGCATTAGTGAAAAGCTCATTTAGCTTGTATTTTTTGCATTTAATTCCACTGAAAATCAATCAAAATCTTCATTTCCATCTAAGATCTAGGTCATACAACATAGAAAACATAAAAATCAACACAAAATATTTTGAAAAAAAGAAAACCCTACTGGGACTCATTCACCACCTTGGGTGAATCGTTCCTAGTGCAAATTTTGAACTACTATTTACATAGTTTTCCAATTTTCAATCTTTTGTTTGATGTCATTACTTTTCCGTTTTAGTTTCGTTGCTTTCTATTATATTGCAATCATTAGAAATATCATTTACAGTCATTGAAATTATGGATAGAATTAGATTTTTGCATTTTTCATTTTCAACATTTAGATTACATTACACTAGACATAGATCAAAAAGAGAAACCAAAAACAAATACCAAAACACCCAAGCCACTTAAAGCAAGTATAGTTATTTGACTATGTCAAATCTCTCTTTCCCAGTTAACCTAACCCTCAAGCCTTTTATTAGTGATGAGTTTGACATGTTAGATGAAGCCTTTGAGGAATTCATGTCACAAAGTCCATCCACTAAGGCTTGTTATGAGAAACCAAAAATAAGAGAAGTTAACATGATTCAACCTCAACTCATCCTTTACCCACCTTTGCACAGACCATAACCTAAAGAAAAGCTTTATTTTATTATTTATCCACCTAAGAGTAATTTCTTATAATAACTGAGTCATAATACCACCATTCATACATACAACACTTGAAATAATCTACAACCACAACAACCAACCTCGACACCCTTACTTTTTCCTAATCCCATTTTTCCTGGTACTCCTTATTTAATTTCACATAGTGGGAAGAAGTATAACCTCATTGAAAAACTTAAGAATACTCTTGCACAGATATTCCTGTGGGACTTAATTCAGAAATCACCTAACTATCACACTATGTTGCAACAACCTTACAAAAATTAGTGGTTCCTGCTGATATAAATGCAAATGATGTAGCAACTCTCATGTAAGGAATAAATATAGTTAATGTAGACATAAAATTTCACCAACATGAGCTACCTCCTTTGGAATTGATAAATAAAAATGATGCCTTCATGATAATTGCCCAATTTAATAGAATAGGCATAAAAGGACCCTTGTTGATAATGACTCAACAATTAATGTGTTTAGTGTGAAACTCTTAGATAGATCGTGTGTAGAAAAATAAAATATGGAACCTTACACTTTGTCAATTTGAGGATTTGACAATGTAGGAAAGCAACCACTCGGTGTGATTACTTTACCTATTACTATCAAAAAGGGTACCTTGCAAACTCCTATTCATGTTATACCTCATGACATTTCATACAACCTTCTTTTGGGAAGACCATGGATTCATGAGATGCATGTGGTACCTTTAACTCTTCATTGTATCATGAAATATGTCTATTACAACAAGGTATAGGGTGAAGACACAATAATAGTGGTTTACAATTGAAGTGAGGGAGGAAAACTCACAAAAATGAATGCATGGAAAAAAATTTATTTTAGGGGTTCGTACGAACCTATTGGTTCAACTGAACCCATTAGGGGTTTGCTAGAACCTTGGTTCGGGTGAACCCTCCTAATACTTTCCTAGAAAAAATTCCATCAAAACCCCTTATAGAAGGAGGGTTTGAATGAACCCTGGTTCGAGCGAAACCCCTTTATTCCTCATCCC
>VDFB02257572.1:134348-146186 GCA_007258455.2 Sequoia sempervirens | reverse complement strand
TATGAAATAGATCGAGAAGAACTATCTTCCAATGATTTCCAAGCAGAAGATGAAGTTGTCTTTAATCAAGAAGATGAAGAGGCAGCTGGCGACTCCACTATACGATATATGCACTATGATGATTCAGCAGAAACTGAAAATACTGAGAGTCAAGCATATGCTGTTATGACACGATCCCAAACTCAGTTGGCTCAAAAAGATGAAGAAGCAAAGGTGAAAAACAACGTTCAGTTGCCGGTGACCATTGCTAAGAAGGGGACGCCATTGCCCACTTTGACCAAGGATTCTTCCAAAAATCAAGTAAGCAATTCTCCCACTGTTCTTTCTAGTGAGCCTAAGACCAATATACCAAATCCTAAAGTATTGGCTGAAAATACATCATCTATGTCTAGCAAATTCTTTTCAAGCTTTCGATATCATTGACCATGCTAGGAAGACTAAGATCCAAATGTCTGAAGTTGAGTATCTTCAAGCCAATCCTGACCAGTTTGAGAGATTGGTTAAATTTGTAAAAAGTAATGAAACTCGTCCTGTTTCAAATATCCCTATTGTCCAAGAACCCAAGAATCTACCCAATAATTTGGTTATCATTCCATCCTCAATACCAGGAAAGATAGATCCTTTCTATATTTCCTTGCTTATTAATGGTTTCAAATTAAGTAACTGTATTATAGATTCTGGTGCTTCGGATAATGTCATGCCAATCAAGGTAGCTGATTGCCTTGGATTAACTCTTACCAAAACTTTTGGCAATTGTTATTCTATGGATAACAAACAAGTACCTCTTGTCGGGCAAATCAAAGATGCACAATTTTCCTTTGCAGTTTTTCCTAAGAAAAAGATAAAGATGACTGTCCTTGTCGCAGACGTTCCAGCTTCTTATGGGATGCTACTTGGACGTAACTTCTGTAAAGATGTAGGAGGCGAGCTCAACATGGACATGACAGAAGCCAAAATTCCTATTAAGGGCGTTGTGCAGAAGCTTGTTCCTGAAAGGGAAACCAAGTATACAGTGGTGAAATCTGATGACCCTCATGCTCAGATTCTATTTGAATCAGCTGGTTTCGGGAACTACTATCTCCATATTGATGAGGTCTCTGAATTTGCTGAAGATTGGTGTTCTGCTGATTCTTCAACTCTTTCAGCAAATGAAGGGAGTTCTAATAATGGAGAGGATTTAATACTAGCTGAAAACTCCCTTGATCATATGGTGGAAGATGCTGAATCTTCTACTACAGAAAAGGATATTCAGCTTCTTCCTCAAGATGAAGAAAATCAGTCTTCTCCCATGGAAGAGGAGAGCACTCTTTCTTCTACTTTAGAAGAAGGAGAGTCCAGCAACCTTTATATTGATGATTGCTCTAAAGACGTTTGGATTCTAGAGTTTGACGGCAGTTGTGCTACTAATGGATCTGGAGCTGGTGTGGTTCTGATTTCTCCGAAAGGTCAGATCTTTCCATATTCTTTTAAGTTGCATTTTGCAAACACTAATAACACAGCAGAGTATGAAGCTCTCTTGTTAGGCATGAGCGTTGCGCTCCAAAGAGGAATTAAAAACCTGCATGCTCAAGGAGATGCAGAGTTGGTAGTATGTCAAGTAAGGAATATCTATCAGACAAAGAATGATAGACTACGACATTACCGTAACTTGGTATGGGAAAATATCCAAGACTTTGATGCTTTCAGCATCTCAGTTGTCCCAAGAGAATTCAATGACAGAGCTGATTCTCTTGCTGTTTCAGCTACTCTCCTCATTCCTCATCTTGATTTTAATCAAGATAAATATATTGTTGAAATAATCTGCAGACCTAGTGTTCTAGATAATTGGGACCATTGGCAAATTTTCAATGATGATAAACAGATTATTAACTTTTTACAAGTTGATGACGGTTTTAATAATCTGTATTTTGAAGGAAGCAGTTCTTCCCCTTCCTCAGATTCTATGTCAGATACTTGGGCTGAATCAGATGGGGAAATTTTGCAGTTAAAAGGGAATAAAATTCCTAAAGGACTGGTATCTCTGGAAAAGCTTTTTGACAAGCATGATCGATATATCAAAAAGCAGCAACAAGTGAATTCAGATTCTCATACAGGGTATGACAAGTACAACATTGGGTCTGAAGATGATCCCAAAATGGTTAACATTGGTAATAGTTGCACCCCAGAGGAAAGAAATCAGATTATTCAATTGTTACAGCAATACAGTGATGTACTAGCTTATTCCTACGATGATCTGAAATCCTTTCACTTAGGAGAAGTTCAGCATCAAATCCCTTTGAAAAGTGACGCAGCTCCCTTTAGACAAAAGCAGCGTCAGTACAATCCTAAAATTTCTGGCACTATCTATTCAGAAATTCAGAAGATGCTAGACGCACAAATTATTTTTCCCATTCATCATTCAACTTGGGTAGCCAATATAGTTCCAGTACGCAAGAAGAATGGAGAGATTCGCATTTGTGTGGATTTTCGGAACCTCAATCAGCAGTCACTGAAGGATAATTATCCTTTGCCTATAATGGATCAAGTGCTACAGACAGTAACGGGTGCTCAGATGATGTCTATGCTGGACGGATTTTCAGGTTACAACCAGATTGAGGTAAGTGAAGCAGACAGACATAAAACTGTTTTTACTACTCCATGGGGTACTTTTGCATATCGTAGAATGCCTTTTGGATTAATTAATGCAGGGGCAACCTTTCAAAGAGCGATGGATTCAGCTTTCCGTGGTATCCTAGGAAGGTATATTGTGGTGTATTTGGATGATCTCACCATCTTCTCAAAAGATCGTGAGAATCATTTATTTCATTTACAAGATGTGCTGGAGAGATGTCGGAAACACGGTGTTTCTCTTAATCCCAAAAAGTCTATCTTTGGGGTAACTGAGGGCAAACTTCTGGGACATGTTGTATCAAACGAAGGGATCAAAATTGATCCAAAGAGGGTAAAATCTATTCAGAATCGCCCTTTGCCATCTAGTAAGACAGTTGTCCATTCTTTCTTTGGGAAAGTGAATTTCTTGAGGAGATTCGTCCCAGATTTTGCTGAGAAAACACGTCATATTGTTGATATGATGAAAGGGAAAGCTGCTTTTCGTTGGAATGATGAAGGTAAAGCTGCTTTTGCTGAAATCAAAGATGCAATTGCTCGTGCCCCAGTGCTGGTTAGCCCAGATTACACTAAAGATTTTATTATGTACATTTATGCTTCAGAGCATACCATGTCTGCTATTCTGATGCAGCAAAATTCAGAAGGGATTGAGTCTCCCATTGCCTTCATGAGTTGTCCGTTAAAACTTCATGAGCTCAAATATTCTACAATTGAGAAGAACGCTTTTGCTGTAGTGAAGGCAGTTAAGTATTTCAGGTTTTATATTCTCAATTGTCATACAGTAGTTTTAGTTCCAGACACAGCTATCAAATCTATTTTGACACAGCAGGATTTTGGTACAAAAAGAGGAAATTGGGTGGCAAAAATTCAAGAGTATGACTTAGAAATCAAACCTACCAATCTTGTTCGTGGAAAAGGTCTATGTCAGCTGATCGCTGAGAGCCGTTAAGAAGAAAGTGAAGAGGAGGTTTATGAAGACCTTCCTAAAGTGTTGTTTGTCAGCACTACTGATGAGTGGTATTCAAACATCGCCTATTTTCTAACTTACGGTGAATGTCCATCTCATCTCTCTTTCAAAGAAAAGAGAAATTTAAAACTTAAGGCTGCAAATTACATTCTTTGGGATAGTGGTTTATACAAAAGGACTCTTGATGGTAACTTTCAGCGTTGTGTTGATAAGGCGCAGCAAGACAGGTTGCTTGAATCTTTCCACAATTTAGCATGTGGCGGCCATTTTTCTCCATCAGTAACTGCTCACAAAATCTTGAGAGCTAGGTATTATTGGCCGACGCTTTTTCAAGACACATATAAATGGGTACGTAAATGTACACAATGCCAGCAATTTGTTGGCAAACAAAAAATGATGGCACAGCCGTTAAAACCAATTGTGATAGAAGAGCCTTTCAGACAGTGGGGAATTGATTTCATTGGCGTCATTAATCCTCATTCAAGTGCTGGGCATACCTTTGTTCTCGCTGCAACAGACTATTTTACCATGTGGGTAGAGGCTATTCCTGTAAAACATGCTACTTCTGAGATAGTGTGTAGATTTTTGAAAGAAAACATCATATCAAGATTTGGTGTTCCATATAAAGTAGTGACAGATAATGCATCTTCATTCTCTTCTTATGAAGTAACCCAGTTCTGTTTTGATTATAGTATTATATTGGCTCACTCATCAGATTATTACCCTCGAGGTAATGGTCAAGCAGAATCAAGTAACAAAAATCTGATCACTATCATCCAAAAGCTTGTGGATGAGAACCAAAGATCATGGCATAAAATGTTGTATGATGCTTTGTGGGCTAATCGTATTACACCCAAGAGAGCCATCGGCATGTCTCCATTTCAGTTGCTCTATGGAGTAAATGCAGAAATTCCTATTACATTGGAACTTCCAGCTCTCAAGTTGATTAAGGCTGTAGAAGATGCTACATTTGAAAGTTCTCTAGATAAACGGATAATGTTTCTCTCACAGTTAGAGGAACAAAGATCACAAGTGGTGGATCCTATTAATGACCATCAGAAACAAGTTAAAGCTCTCTTCGACAAAAAAGCAAAGCAGAAGGTTTTCCAAGTTGGAGATCATGTCTTGCTTTGGGATAAGAGGAGGGAACCTAAAGGAATGCATGGGAAATTTGATTCTCTATGGCGTGGCCCTTTTGTAATTCATCAAGTGATCGGCGAAAACAACTTTCTACTGGCATATCAAGATGGCACTCCGTTCGCACTGCCTTACAGTGGGCAGCATCTAAAACACTACTTTCAGTAGAGTTTTAGATTAATTTCTGTACATAAGGTCTGAGTCTTTTAGTTTTTTTTTTAATCTTTTAAATTTTTAGTCTTTTTGATCTTTTAGGTCCTTTCTTTACGTTTTATTTGATGACTCCGTAGCCCAATGAATCCTAAGACACTTGCAGATTCTGGATTCTACTACCTTCGCTTGTTTTACAATCGAAAGCAGTTCCCCAGTCGGAGCCAGCTGTTATCCTGAATTTTTGACTAATTTTAAAATTTGGATAACCACTCAAAATTTTCATAAAATTTGAAGATTTTCTTCTCTAAGGCACACATTACGAGGTGCAAAGAGTGGTAAATCTCAGTTTTAGGTTTATAAACCTTTGGGCTACTCTTTTTCTCTCTTTCTTTTCCGTTTTTATCAATTTCTGAGTCCTTTTCCTTGTCTTTTTGGTCAAAATCGGGTTTTAGGAGCAACTCAGCAAGTAGGGAAATTTTGGCTTAAGAACAAAATTGCTAAAGCTCTAAAAAATTCCGAAATTGCTTAAGTGAGTCAAAAAGTCCGAATTTATAAAGAGTGCTCATTTTTGGCAAAAAGTAAAATTGTTATATGAGTCAAAAACCCCGATTTTGCAAAATCACTTGCAAAAGCTTCAAAAAGGTCCGAATTTGTTTTAAATGAAATTGCCAAATGATCTTAAAAGCCCAATTTTGCAAAAAGAACTTGCGTTGGTTTCTTAAAACCCTGATTTCAGTTTTTAATGTCATTTTTAGTTGCAAAGAACTCTAAAAAGTCCGATGCCATTTCTGATTCGAGCTATTTGAGTCCTATTCAGTTTGTCTTCCCTGTTTCAAGGAGATTTTATCGATCTTGAAGCTTGAAGATCGGATTTTTATCAGTAAATAGCCAACTCTTTTTCATTTTCTGAACCGCGCCTAGGGTTTCTCCACCGTTATTCTTATTTACAAACTTATTTTCAGGTATGTTATTTGTTTATTTGTTTCTTTCAAAACGTTTTCTGTTACTTATCATTTTGTATTAATCGTGATCTTCATTTATGCATTTCACTTTTTCCCAACGTCTTTTATTGGAAACGTGTTTTCATTATCATTCAACTCGCCTTCACACAGAACGCATTTCTTTACTCATCTATAACGCCTTTATTAAAATGCGTTTTCTTCTTGCCTCCATTATAGAAATCGTTTGTATATATATTTTTATTTTTATTCGCCTTCTATGAAAACGTATTTTCTATTTATCATATGCCCTTCATTCCATACGTTTCATTTTCCTTTCAAGTTTTAGCGCGTTTTTCTCTTATTTGAAAACATTTTTCTTTGCATTCCATATACCTCCATTCTTAAAACTCTATACTACACGCATTTTCCACTCTTAAAATGCCTCATACACTGAAACACATTTTTCATCATTTCACTTTCCCGTCATCTGTATTTCTCACTTCATTCCGTTTCCATTCATTCACCAATCCGCTTTTTACATTTTACATTCATCAACCTCAAATCCTCCATTGTCATTTTCCATAAAAAAAAATATTTCACTTTGAGTCATATTTCGGGTTTTGAGAACAAAATAAGCAAGTCGGGATTTACAACTAGAATTACAATTTTATAAAATTGCAAAATTGTAAAATTGTCAAATGTCCAAAAAATCCCGATTGCCTTTTGTAGAATTGTTGAAGTCATTTAAAAACCCGAAATGGTTAAAAAAGCTCAAAAGTTGAACTTTTTTAGACATGACTCCAAATCCAAGCCAAAAATTTATTTGTCTTGTTGTTTCAAGAAGACAAAACGTTGTTTTTGATTGCAATCACTCCATCAAGACCTGAATTCGTCTTCACCGTTCACTTTCCATCATTTTTCTAATTGTCTTAGGGTTTGAGTTTCACCATGTCCACTCACGTTGATGTTGATGATGTTCTGACCTTATGGGGTTTTCATCGCAGCCTTGCAGATTCCTGTTCAATGACAGATGAACCAGCTTCTCCAGTAAATAAAAAGATGAAATACAAATTTGATAAGAATCAGAATGAAATTTCCCCGTCTCACGTGGTTTCGAATATTGACGAAATCAAGGACAAAAAAATTGGACATGTTGACATGTCTGAATTTCTCAAGAGGGCTGAGAAATCTACTTCTCATGACATGCAGTTATTGCTGAGAAGTCATATTCATCTGGTATCTTCTTTTCCTGTTGCTGCTCGTGAACCTGAATTTGTTCTTGCATGTGCATCCCATTTTGACAGTAAATCAAGAACCATCAAGGATGATGACGGCAACGTGGTTATTAGACTTGATGCTGAGACAATCAACAGAATTTTCAGAGTTCCTGATGCTAGTACATATTCAGAAATCACATTGAAGAGTGCTCACAAATATTATGAGCAGAAAAAGAATACGAAATTTCCAACCAACACTGCTCCTGAATCTGCTGAATAGTCCGAATATGTTGCCTACTAGACAAGGTAGTAGGCATTGGAATTGCCATGTCATCTGGAACACCCCAAAGCTTGTTGAACTTAATTCTGTATTTCAAATTTTTAGCTTTCTTCAAAAAATCACATGCTCCCACACCCTTTCCTAGCCAAAGGAGGAAGTGTACATTAACTCTGGTGATGCTCCCAAACCAATCATCACCACAAATGTTGCATTTCCATTTCCTCGTACCACCAGTTGATGACGTTGGGGCTGTTATTCTTGTTGCAAACTGTTTGAGAGGAGATTTGGGATCATAAGGACCCCTAGCCCACTTTGCCAAAAGCTGGGAAGGGCAATCAATAGAAACTGGTGCACTAGCTATGGAACTACTTTGCCCTTCTGGATTTGACCCATGCTCACCCCCCTCATTGTGCTCATCCTCATGCTCAGGTTCATATTCTGATTGGCTTGCACTATGAGAATCAGTTTCCATTTCATCCTCACTCATTTCATGACTATGGGAGCTCATTTTGACACTGCATTTCACAAAATGAAAAAAAAAATCAATAAACACATAGTTTCAGCCTATTCCCTACTTTAAAATTAAAAAAATAAAACTCTATTATTTAAATTTTTCAACAAATTTTAAATTGCAAAACAAAATCTAAGATTCTAAATTAATTTAGAAAATGGAACAACAAGAAATGAAATAAGAAGAATTAAAAAATGAAAAAACATTGAAAATCAGAAAATAAAACAAAAAATCAGTTAAAAACCCTACCTTTTGCTTGAAAAATCTCTTCAACAAGGTGAAGAATCTTCCTCCTCTTCTTCTTCTTGCTCCTTGACACTCCTTTTTCACTTGCAATCACTCCTTTCACTACTCCAATCACTCTTTCCTCAGCCTTCACTCTTCTTCTTGTTGTAGCAAACAAGTAGAAATGCAAATGTGAATAAAAATGAAGATTGAAGGGCCTTTTGAAGGCATGTAAGAGTTTTGATGGGCCCCACATGCCCTTAGGATTCGAATAGAACCAATATAATATAAATAATATATTTTAAATTTTTGTTTTAAACGACTTTTTGGCTGTCCGCCGCGGGAGATGCCTAGGCGTCCCCGAGACGCTCGAGGGACGCCCAGGCGTCTCCCTCGGCATCTCGGAGACGCCAGGACATTTCCGCGTCTCCGGCGGCGAGCCAAAAAACAGTGGCGCCGCCGAAGACGTGGGAACGTCGTCCCCACGTCTCCAGGACGTCCTCGTTCCAGAGACGCTAGGGCCTAAGGGGGGGGACGCATCCCCGGGGTTCACTGTGTGGGAAGCTCAAATTGAAGAGAGAAAAAGGGGAGTTCCAAGTAGAGTTTCTCATACTCACTTGTACGCTATCAAAAAAGGCTTTGTAAATGATGAAATCAGATTACTTGCAATTGTTGATGGACAGGGACCTTGCATTTAAGTATGCTAAAAACAAGGAAAAAGAGGCTGATGACCTTTGTTTGCAGTTAAGTATGTCTCATTTTTCATTATACAAAGCAGAAAATTCTATTTCTATCGCAGCCACATCCAAGGATCAAGAAAGTGAAACAAGGAAAATGGAGATCAAACAAATTGTTGAAGGGATTGATGAACTGCATGAGAATGAAATATTGCATAATGGTTTCAACATTCCCTACATTAGAGAGGTTCGGTATGCTGACAAAGATTGCAAACCGCATCAAAAATTTGAATTCTTGAATTTTGAGGATCAATCTTCACACACAGGTTCAGATTGCAGCCATGATATAGCAGATATAACAAGTGATGAAGACAGTTTTCAGCTTGATACATTTCATGTATCAGCAATTAATGAAAGGCAACCAATGTGGGAAGACGGTATGCATGAGATCTATGAAGACATTGATGGAAGGTATGCACTAGATGCTAATTCTATGATTGTGAACATAAGCTCATTGTCTCTATGTGATTTTGTTTATCATGAGATGGGGGATAAGAATTTTAAGTTTGACATCGGTAAAGGGTCTCAATTTAGCAGAAGCTTCAGTTAATTGGCACCGCTGATAGGAATTTAGCGGAAGCTTCAGTTAATTGACACCGCTGAGAGAAATGTGAACACTTTGAGTTCCCACATATTCTTCAATCTTCCACAAATCATAATGGCACCATAAATTATTAATTCGGCAGATAATATTATAAAGGAGCATTGATTACAAGGAGCAAGCTGACATTCACAAATAAACGACTCTTGGCATTCTTGAGGTATTCTTTCTAGAAAGATTAAGGAATGACAGATGATTTAATTCCTCTGGCACTTGAACATGGTTTTGTTTGCTTATAGCAATGGTTGATGGCAGTATAGAGATGATTCTAAATCAATAAATCAAATTCCCTGAAGCTTGATAATGTTTCTTGTCTGTCTATCTACCAATCGACTCTTATTTTACAAATTCCGACTCCCAAAATTATTTGCAACTCACATATCCTAGCAGCTTCGCAGTCTCTTGGGAATGACTCCTATGCCGGCAATATGTCGAAAACTCCAACTTCCAGAATTATAACTTTTGCAAATATAGTGGTGGCACAAAGACTCAGATTGCCAACCCGAATTCCCTCTCAATATTCAATAACCAATCTTTTCAATGCATTAGATGTACTCGCCTTCCTTATCGCAATCTTCATGTCTCCAACGCATGGAACAGTGAATTGAAACATTCAACATTCCTGTCACAAACTATGATATCTTGATATTATCGCATTCCTCTTTAGTTTTCCATTAAGCAATAATACCATAACCACAAATACACCACTGTAAATTAAAGCCAATAAATTTGACTTCAGACTCTGTCCAACTTGAACATTAACGTTCCCAGAATTAATTCTCCATCATATTAATTCCCGTCCAAACATTGAAACAAACTTACTATCGCCCAGGATGCATATCTCAACATTGAAGGCAATATACTGTCGCCTAGGATGCATATCTCAACACCCTAGGCAAAATATCCTATGGAGATTTCATCTCCACAGAATCCATGATGAACCTATGTTCAAACAAAAATCAATTCTTTGAAAATCCAAATTCCCACCTAGCCCAATTTGCTCCACAAATAATCTTTTATAACTTTGGCCTTGACCTTTGGCTTCCCCTTGCCAGATTGTTCAAATTTCTTGTCTTTTAATTTCCAAACTGTGACTTAGTTTTGAATCTGCATTTAATAAGTCACTAAAATATAATATTATTTAATTAATAATATTTCCTTTTGAATTAACATTTGGAGGAAAGTATTAAATAATTAAAATAATATTATATTTCTCCATGCAATAAAAAAATGGGACATTACAATAATAGAGACTCTAGAACTGAGAGAAAGTTTGACATTATGTTGGACATGATGTCTCGGTTGCTTGCTAAAATGGATCAACAAGTAACTCCGACACAACACCATGATGGTGAAAACAGTGACTCTAACACCAACCCAAGAGGGAGAACTATTGGGCAACATGTCACAAATACTAGAGGACCAGCCTTTAGATCTCTTTTTCCTGTCTTTACTCAAAGAGAGGAACCACAAGCTGAGGCCAAAGTACCTATGGCAGATGAAGTAAGACAAAGCTACATGGAATATGCTTCTCTACTTGTTGAAATCAAAGAGCATTTGACCTTTGATCAATACATGAACCAAAGGAAAAGAAGAGGAGGTAGAAGAACTGATAATCGTGCTCCTATGGGTCCTAGAATGGATTATCAACAAGCTCTTGGAAAGATGACTTTGGCTCATTATGATAGAAGTGATAAGTGTTCAACAAGATCGCAAGTCCAGAAGCTAGATAACTACCTTTCACTAAGACCAATGCCTGAAGAAGATGCCATCAAGTTTGCTACCTTGCACTTGGATGGAGCTGCCCATAAGTGGTGGTATTGGTTTGGTCACTCTTGGCCATAACCTTATTCACACATATGAAGAGTTTCACCAATAGGCTGATTGAGAGGTTTGATACTAAGGATCCTGAAATGAAGTTTCGTGAGCTTGCACAGCTGAAACAGCATGGTTCATTGGACTCATACATTGCAAATTTTTAGAGGCTTTCCGTGATGGTGCCCAACATCATTGAAAGGAGGTTTGTTGTTTTGTTTTCTAAAGGTTTAATGGAACCCTTGAAGGGGTGGGTTAAAGCATTTGATCCACCAAGCCTTGATGAAGCTATCAAGAAAGCAAGAAGTATGGAATTGGCTACTCCTAGGCCTAAATTTCAGTCCAAGCCCTTTGCACATAAGAAAGATAAGAAGCACTCTTCAAGTCAGCACAAAAAGTTCTAAGTTGGATGATGAGCTTCGTGAGAAGCTTAGAAAGAACAGTAAATGTTATACATGTAAAGAACCATGGACTAAAGGCCATAGATGTTATGGAAAAGGTCATTCTAACCACATGGAGGCCTATTCTAATTATGGATTAGAATTTGATTATTCAAAACAGCGGTCTGATTTTACAAACAGCGATGAAGAAAAAGGCCCAAAAGAGTCCGATAAAGAGCAAGGAGGTGGGGAACATTTGCCCAACTA
>VDFB02257572.1:0-130393 GCA_007258455.2 Sequoia sempervirens | reverse complement strand
TTACTATAAATAGTAAAGCACCTTCAGAAACATGCTATAAATAGCAAGTCAGCTCGAGACAGCAGTGTGAACAGATCACCTAGGTCATGAAGATCCAGTGGCGCGAAGTCTAGATCAATCCAGGCTTCAAAGGTATGAAAATCAGAGGGCTTACTAAATATAGTAAGACATGAGCGAGCAGGCCAGAAAAATTCAAAGTCTGACAAAATCTTGCTCACCCTGTCAAATGCGCCCAACTTGCTCAGTGGTGATTGAGAAAATTGTCTAAGGCGTGTGTTGGCGTAACAACTAGCACCTCTGGAGTAAGAGTTGGTACGGACAGCTATGCACACTACGCAATGAGTTCTCTTCAAATTAGGAGGGGAAGCTACCTCGTTGTGCTTGACAAAAGTACTTTGAAAAGGAAAGTAAACTAAACTAAATCCTGTCTTTTTGTTTCAGCTGTAGAGGTACAAGGCTTTCTCGAAAACTATATACGTTGCAGCTGAGTATTTTCTAGTTTTGCAGTATTACTAACTACAACTAAACTTAATTACTTAAATTCTATCCAGTCTCCTCAAGAAAACAGAGCATGAGGAAACGGAGCAAGGTTTGACTATCAGACGATAAACAAGTATAGATTCTCAACTTGAAGGCAAGATTGGCATCTATCGGCTCAATCTAAACAAAGTTTGTGGTAACAACATCACCGATAAAGCCCGAGAATCACAGTTCTCAACTTGAAGGCAAGGTGTACGACTATCGACTCAATCCAGAACAAGATTATTGTTCACAACAACACCACGATAACCAAGCCTTGATTCTCTACTTGAAGGCAAGGTGGCACAACTATCATCTCAATCTGAACAAGTTTATTGAACACAAAACAGATTTATCTAAACTAAGGAAAGAATTCACCATTATAATTGCATGAAACCCTATGTGGCATAACAATTCATTATAACAGCAAAAACGCATGAACAGATACAAAAAGAGTAATATTGAGCGCAAGGTAGGCACAGCATATATTTCTCTCGTGCAAAAGTTAATTACAAATGAGCAAAAGCTCCTATTTATATACATCAAGGTGTAGGTAACCCTAAAATCACTTTGAGTCAACTACAATCTTGCAATGCATGCAAGATTTATTGCTAAGCCCTAATAAAGCAAACTATATAGTTAACTGGAAAACTACCATCAGTTAACCGAAACATCTAATCTAAAAATGGACAATTGTGCAAGCATACTTGCGTCCTTGTGAAGCGAGTTAAGCGGGAGACTACCGTAGGTTAGCATTAAAATCTAAATGAAACTCCAAGTGTGGCAAAGCTAATCTCGGAATAGATATGCATGAGATTAGGCTTATTGAGTCCAACTTGAAGGTAGCATCAAGTTTAACTCGTTTCTATGTCTATCTGAGAGGTGGGAAGCTGAAGTTCTTGTCCGTGATCTCGAGCAACCAATCCCTCAACGAGATTTGTTAACTGTATCACTATCTGGAGCTATGAGACTCTGTCGAAGAATGCTATGTCGGTGCAGCATATCCTCACCAGCTGTGATCTGAGACTGAAGTTCACCTTTGCTCCTTGTTGCCTCATCGAACAATGCTGACATGACTGTAAGTTGAGTAACCTTACAGCCAACAGTCTCCCCACTGAAAATGGTATGAATGAGTGCCTGAAGCTCTGACTGAACATTGGTAAGCTCAACGTAGGCACCACCCTCAATCTGATATCGACACGGTAAGCGAGAAACTAAAGTTCTCACAAACCGGAGTGCACTAGTAACGTGCTCTCTACTCTCAGCCAACTCTGATGCCAAAGTCTCCTCTATCTTTGCCTTGAAAACCAATTGTGTTTTCCAAGAGTAGATAGCTTCCCTATCCTCTGCATCTGTGACTGCATCATATGCCACACTCAGGTGAGCAATCATAATCTCATCTTGGGGTTTATTAATCGCCATATCTCGCTCCTCATCTTGGAGACGAATACGGAGCTCTCGTGCATTGTACCGCAACTAATATAACTCTGTGAGCATAGTACGGTCTCTAGCAACGAAATCCTCCTCCCATTCATCCAAACGCTTACCATATGCAACTAAGTGATTAAGTTGACTTTGCTCTGCTGGAGGCTCAAGCATCGGCGGGAGTGTGGCGATGACATCTGGTCTATGTACAAGGCTAGAAATATATTGACGAAGCTATCTGATTTCAGCCTTGAGGGCTGCCTTATCCTCTCCGTCCTTCAGTATTCTATCCCTGGCACTGTCTTTAGCAACCTGTAGGAGATCAACCTGGGTCTGGCGTGTGCTACGACCAAGGTTGACTGTGATAACCTCAAAATCCTGAGATTCCAACTCAGCCAAGTTCTTCCCCTGTGGAGGTACAACAGTCTCGACGACAATCTCCATGTCAGTGTTCCTCTCCACATGAACCATGTTCTTGACCCTCTTGTCTGGCACATCCTGGTAAATCTCATCAAAATCAGAATGATTAAGAACATAGGATGGCTGCCTCCTCTTCCTTCCTAGCTGAGCTTTGATCCAAGATTGGTCTCGACTAATCCTACTAGAAGGGTCTGTACTAGCAACAGGAGGTACTGACGAGAGTGAATGAGTAGAGGACCCACTGCGAGGTGGAGAGTCTAAATCCAATTCAATGAGAATTGGGACTGGTGACTGCTCCAGAACTGGTGTAGGAACTTGAGGCTGAACCTCAGGCACTGGCGGACTCTGAATTGGCCTCTGAACTGGCTCTATGACCGGCTGTCTGTCAAGCTCCGTGTGTGTAACAGTGGCAAGCGCCTTGCCCTTTGAATTGTTTGGCGCTTGACCTTTCTTAGGAGGATTACTCCTCTTCTTTTGTTTGGGTTTTGACGAAGAAGGTAGTGAAGGATTCACCACTACTGGCGGCTCTGCTCTGGGCACACTTACCCTCCTTGTCTTCTTGCTGTCGAGGTAAAGTATATTGTTCTGAATAACTCTACTTGACCTCTCTTTGACCGTTGCGTATTCTTTGGCATACCAATCAACTGCTGGCAATGGTTGTGTATCAACCTGCTCTCTGAAAAACTGAGGAAGAACTTCTCCCTCATCATCTGACAAACCTCCCACATCTTCTGACAAGAAAACAAAAATCTGTGAGAGAGAGAAACGGCCGTAACTACGTCTGCGAACCTCGAAGTCATCTGCGTAATTTGCCCAGTAATCCTCCATAGAAGGCTCATGATATGTGCTTCCAGCAAGGCGAGTTATATAATGACCTGAAAGATCATAGGCACGTGCTTCAACAAGATACTTAAGATGATATTTCTCGAGCTCTTGTCCTGCAACTTTGGCATCAATTGCCGTCTTGCACCAATACATTCCAAACTGAAAAGGAAAGTTGATAGATGGTCTTTTGTGCCTACGGCGTAAAAGACGATGAACATCATGCATCTGTCTCAGGAACTCCTGAAAGATTGTCTTATCTGAAGGATAGCGTGGAAGCATAGCTGGATTTCCTGTAAATCCGTATACTTGGATGTAGGTGTATGTCGGGAACTGAATAAACCAATCTGCCCACCCATCCATCGCTGCCCTAGCAACTGCCGAGATACGAACGTGCAACTCCCGGTCCAAATTTCTCACTGTATAAGTCAGAAAAGCCTCATGAACACGCTTGAAATGGCGTTCAGCCCTGGTAAACTCAAGCGATCATAATACTGGTAGACCTTCGAACGAGAATGCCCACGGTTGTTTAGTCCCGAACTGACCACGATAAGCGATCAAGTACCGAGTACGAACACATGTGAAACTCATGGGCAACTAAGAAATCGGTGATCTGCGGCGGAGAATATCGCTGATGAAGGATGCCCAGTCATAATGCTCCTGCCCAGAAATGATGCGACCAATAATGTAATACATCCAAGGTTGGAAAACATTTGCATGTGCTTGACCTGAGACACGATTCAGGAGTGTGATTAGAATCGCGTACTCATCCTTGTATTCACCACGACCCACATTGTTTGGCAATTTGTTCTTTGCTTGTTTTAACCATCTTTCTGCCATCTTCTGACACTTGTCCACATCAGCATCAAATGCCTGCTCACACTGCTCCATGGAAATAACTAGACTGTTCGGGTGTTGAGGAATGCCAAAACTTCTTTCAATGTCCAAAGGCTTGAGACTACAAATAACTCGTCCATCAACTAACACTATCTCACGAGTAGTAGAATTGTAATGCTTAATACAAGCCATCACGAATTCAACACAATGAATGGAGATAGGTATGGAAGCGGCCTCTAATAAGCCAGACTGCTCAATATTTTGAATAATCGAACTTCTAATCTTAACCGGATCAAGAACTGCTTCTGGCAACACCTTGTGAAGATCTGTCTCAACCATCCTGAGGAAGTCATGAGTAAGGACTGTTTTGGTCCTGTATTCGAGCTGAGTGAACTGCATTCTGAAAAATTTGCCTGTTGACTGTGAACTTGACTATATTTTCACAAGATTTATGGAAAGATAAAAATAGCCTGCGAGAGTTAAAAATAGCCTTTCGAAGAGTTATTTTCAGCGAAAAATCTGAGATATGGGTTTTGTCTAGAAAAGGATTCTAAGACAACCCAAAACATCAGATATGCGAAAATATGACTTCTACTCGATCATGCAAAGACTTTTCAGTTGAGAAAATTAGAAACTCAAAAACGAATGTTCTAAAGTTAAAAATTCCTGAAAAATCAAGCGCACGATTTTAACTCAAGGAAATTATATAGAAATGATCCAGATGTTTGAACTTGTTGAATTTGCCAATTTCAGGAACATGCGAATCAAAATCTAAGAGAATCAAGGAGGAAAAAGACGTTTTTTGTATGCTCTTCTTCAATGAAAATCACCCTTGAATTCTTCAAATTGCTGACAATTGTGAACTTTCAACTTGCAAAAAGATATGTTAGATAAAATCGCCTTTGGAAATTGATGAGGAATTCGCCTTTGATTTGCTAGAATTCGCCTTTGCTTTGCTAGAATTCGCCTTTGCTTGAAAATTACGAATTTGTCTTGAAGTTGCGCCTTTGTTCTTGAGGAAATACGAACTTGCCTTTTGAAGAAAATACGAATTTCTTGAAGAAACGCCTTTTCCTTGAGAAATACGATTTTTGCCTTTCAAAATATGAATCTCTTTGAAAAATACGAATTTCTCTTGAAGACTGAATTTTGCTTAAGAAATATGAATTTCTCCAGAGCTTTGTGAATAATAAATGAAGGCGCCATGCTTAAATAAGATAAAATTTGCATCAACTTGTTTACTGCAAGATTTAAAACCTTAACCAAAATAGAAGGCTTCTGATTGGACCCCCTCCAGTTACACTGACACTGTCTTGAGTCCGGAAATAAATAATAATAAATTAATATTCATCGTGCAATTTGCAAAGGCGCCATCTTTAGAAAATCGCCATTAATGCTTGAAAATGCAAGAATAAATATTAAATATTATTTAACTTCAGTTGACAAACCGAATGAAGCTTTAGGATTCACTGGCAAACTTTACTGATTTCAAAAAGTCATTATTTGAGCTCATAGGCATCCATTTGCTCAAGATATTGCACTTTTTATTAGCTTCCTATTTTATAGCTGACGACAAAGTTACGACTGGCCATCTTCGACACTAATTTCTAAGTGACCGGGTGATGCTGAGACTGAGCTGGAGAATTCATCAGAAAGCCTACTGAACAAGGAAGAAATGTCTGCTGGGAGACACTACTGCAAAATCCATCATTTAACACCCTGAAAAATTAGGCGCCCCTGATTAAATTCATTTATAGGTACCAGACTTAACCATTTCTTCAAACTGCCATCTTCAAACAGCTGCTGACGGCGAACGGTGAACCCTGCTGACAGGCAACCAAGCTCACTGCATGCCTGGAGACATTCTGCATCCAACGACTATACGCAAGGCATCTGAAATGCAAGTGCGTATTTTATTTAAAATATACGCTCCATACTTAGCCATTTTCCGGATGTCTTCACTTTTCAACACTTCGTCAAAGACCTCGCACGTACGAGCGTCTGCCAAATCCCGGAAGCTGATGGCTAGGCTTGTTGAATAGATAAAGTAATTACGCTCAAGTCTCGTGAAGACTTCGAACGCGAACGACCTCATCTGACAGGCCTAAAGGCTAGGCGCCTCTAGACTGTAGAAATACAATGAAAATTTTATGCTAGTCCACCCGCTTATTTACATGCTTGGTAGAACCTCTGCCATGATCACCTGGAACGTCGGACTGACAGGCAGGATGGTGCATCGCGAAGCTAGACTAGAGTAGTACTGATGTCAGGAAGACCTCGTCAGCAAACTGAACCATCTTAAGGGTCATTTTGACAAGCGCCCCTGAACTATAGTTGCGCTTTTTTGCTTTTCTCTGAGAAATCTTCAAAAATTAACCATTGAAATAATCATCTCAATCACTGAAATGACCATATGCCATGTGAAATGTTGTCGTGAGACGCTCCTCCGTCGTGAAATGCTCCATCCTGAGTCTCTGATTTAGGTTATGATCAATAAAACTGACATTGACTGACAAAATATTGACAAAAACTTCATGCTTGATATTGCCCAAAACTGTATTTTACATCATTTAGCAAAGTTTAGACTAATTTATGCAAAATGCCTTGATGAAGCAAAAAATTTGGTTTGGGTACAACAGCGTGTGAATTTCCCCTGGACCCCTCATATGCGCCCATGTTGTTGATATTATTTAAAAAATTTCTAAGGCACAAAATTCCACCTCTAGAGGAAAATACACCCAAGTTGGAGAAGGTGGTGAAATTTGTTAAGACATGAATAAAATTGACAAAGATATGTCAGAAGGCTCCAGCTTCATGAGGATGATACAAATTTTCAAAGCCAAAAAAAAAAATGCCCAAAGGTGATGAATGAGAATAAATCTGATGGCAAAATATTTTTCTAAGGTTAAAATTCAAAAATTAAATGAACCCCTTCGTTCATAGACCCATGAATTTGATGCTTTCTGAAGGAATTTTTTTCTGGGTACTGGATATCTTCGACAAGGAGATGATTTTGAAACTTTTCACACCTTGCCAAGGACTTTAAGATTGAAATTTCACTCGAGCGCCTGGTTGATGAATTTTCTAGAGGAAATAAATTATTTCTAAGGTAGATGGGTTGGAAATTTGGCTAAGGCAAAAAGGGGATATCATGTTGGTTGGAAAATTTTCTAAGGCAGAGAGAAATAAAACAACACCCTCTAAACGCGCCTTCAGGACAGATGAAAATTCTAAGGACTTGTCTAAGTTAAACGTGCTCATCATAGAGAAAGACGTTGAAAATTGTCTAAGGCGAAGAAAATGAAATGACAAGGCTCCAAATGTGCCCTTGAAGAAATTTCGCTAAAATGTCTTAAGTCACAAGCATCAAGCTCTCAAATACGCCCTCAAGGTTGCTGAGGAGAGTACGTGAAAGATCTTCCCAAGGCATTGGTGGAGACACAAACATCAAAATGATATGCGCCCTAGCACACAGATGTTGAAAGTTATGAAGAAAGCAAAAGTAGGCTAGAGAAAAGTGATGAACCCTATCAAATCCGAAGATCACTCGGACCTTGGAAGTCAAAGCATGAAAATCAAGTAAGTGAGGTGAATTTATATTATGAAGTGTTATGAGTACTTGGAGGAAATGGCTAAGTGTTGAGACTTAGTATGTGCCCACCTCAAGTGACAAAGAAGAAATGTTTGAGTTCAAGATGAGAGAATCCTTCCAAGCTCAAGATGGAGGGAAAGATGGAACCCAAAGTTAATGGTAACCATCAAGTACTTCAAAGTTGAAGAACCACATCAGGAAGGAGAAAAATCATCATCGAGCAGGAGAAAGAAGTTTCCGCCTTGGAGTTAGATCGAGAACGTGCCTGCCATACCCTTTCAAGAGGTTGAAGCCACAATGATCAGACTCATCCAGTTTGCGGTCAGGAAGAAGAACAGTGTGAACGCGTTTACAAACGGGAATCTTCTAGAAGATGGTGGACATTAATTGCTCATTGATTACCCCACTCCTCTTGGTGGCGGTTTTTAGGGTGAATCTTGTTTAGGGCTGAGGTGGCACAATCTGGGCCATCCAGCCGATTGTAATCTGAGCCGTCCACTGGATTGGCCAGCTATATAAAGGGGACTCCTCATTTGTACATTATTAGACTAGAGATTATAGATCAGAGAATAGAGCATAGAGAGGCAGTTTAGAGTTAGCATAGTTTCATTACATAGCATAGTTTGAAAGAGAAGGAAAGTTTTCCCTTGAGAACTTTGTAAGGAATTGTTGTGAAAACTATCATAATAAAAAGAGTTTCATTGATGATGATTTTGTCTTCTGTTATGAGCAGCTAGCAAGGTTTCTTCGTCCTTCTACTTCAAGTAGGACTTAAATTAGAGTGATTTTCATTTTCATGCAAGAGTTAGTTGTGGATTGTGGTGTTTGATTGAAGCAGCTTCGCTTAATCCATACCACTAGTAAGCTTGCTGATGGTAAGCTTACCTTGTGTGGTCAACTGGAATCCTTTTCAAACTTAACTTCGATTGCAATTCATATGTTTGTATGCGTCGTCCTGATGGTGTTTGCATGTTGAGTTGTAATCTGAATACCTTTCGCTGCTCCTTTGAAGATTGCACCAACTTTGTTGAAGTTGTCCAACGCGAGCCAAGGCAAAGTCCGGTTGAAGTCTGCTGAAGTCAAGCTTCGCACATCCTGCATTTAGACTAGGACATAAATCTTCCAAACCCTGCACTCATTTAATTTCCGCACATTTCTGGTTAGTATAGGAACACGTACCTCATTGCTAAATCATCCGTATTGCACAAAAATCCCCTTTCTTCATTGACCTGCTTTTAGCTGCATTCATTCTGAACAATTGTGTAAGTCCCCTCGTGAAAACAACAAATCACAACGAACCGACTGAGGGTATTCCATCGCATTATCGGAACCTTAGAGTTGAACGTACGATCTTTCTTGCAATCTTAGCGTACGGAATACTCTAATCAAGAGAGAATGGAGTAGCCTTCAGATACTTTGTTCTGCTGATTGGTGCGGTCACAAAAATCACATCAACAAGACCTCCTGAAAGGGGGACCGAGCATGTCATTGAGCTTGAAGAAGGAGCCAAGCCAATTATGACAACTCCTTACTAGTATTCGAAGAAGAAAAAAGATGAGATTGAAAAAGCCATAAAGGAACTCTTGGAGATGGGTCACATTTTCCCAAGCAAGAGCCCTTTTGCTTCAGCAGTTGTTCTTGTCAAGAAAAAAGATGGCACCATTCACATGTGTGTTGACAACCGTGCGTTAAATCAAAAGACTATCAAAAACCGGTATCCCATTCCTCGGATAGATGAGCTCATTGATGAGCTACATGGAGCTGTGTTCTTTTCGAAGATTGATCTCAAATCGAGCTACCATTAAATTCGCATGAGGGAATCAGATTCGGCATTTCAGTGCCACTATGGGCATTTTGAGTTCTTAGTCATGCCTTTTGGGTTGACTAATGCTCCTGCTACATTTCAGTCTTGCATGAACCGAATTTTTCAAAAGCAGTTAAGAAAGTTTGTGTTGATTTTCTTTGATGATATTCTCATTTTCAGTAAGTCTTGGGAAGAGCACCTTAAGCATTTGGAGGAAGTGCCTAGCATCTTAAAATCAAAATGTTTGTTTGCTAAGGAGTCCAAATGTGAATTTAGAATGACGGAGCTGCTTTATCTTCGGCACATAATTAGCTCTAAGGGAGTCAAAATTGATCTTGAGAAAATCGAAGCTATCTTGGATTGGCCTCCTCCAGAGAACCTGTCACATTTGAAGGGGTTCTTCGGTCTATGTGGCTTCTATAGAAGATTTGTGAAAGGCTACTCTTAGATGGCTGCCCCTCTTACTGATCTCACCAAAAAAGGAGCATTTGTATGGTCAGAGAAAGCACAAGTGGTGTTTGACAAGTTCAAATAGCTCATGAGTTCTTGTCCAGTGTTGGCCATACCCAATTTCACCAAGCCCTTTGAGCTACAATGTGACGCATCAGGAGAAGGAGTTGGGCTGTTTTGATGCAAGGAAAACATCTTATTGTTTTTGAAAGCAGAAAGTTGAGGGGGGTTGAAAGAACTTACTCTATCTATGACAAAGAAATGCTTGCAATCATGCATGCATTGGCCAAGTTTAGACAATACTTGGTTGGGAGCAAATTTGTTGTTAAGACTGACCATAATAGTCTTAAGCACTTCATGCATTAGAAGGATTTGAATGAAAGGCAACAAAGTGGGTGAGTAAGCTCCAAGCTTACGATTTTCATAGAGTATTTCAAAGGCAAAAACAACATAGTGGTTGATGCACTTAGCAGGAGACCCCATTTGAGCTCAATATGTGAGCTTACTGCTGATTGGAAGGAATTGATAATTGTTGAAGGTACTTTGCATGATGAAAGGTACAAAGTAGTTGATGGTTTGATTCAGTATAAGGGTAGAATCTTCTTGGTGCCAAAATCAAAGCTTTAAAAGGAAGGTTTTGCAAACTTTTCATGACATTCCACTTGCTGGTCATCAAGGTTATTTCAAGACCTATAGGCAAATCCGTGAAAAATTTTCATGGAAAGGGCTGAAAGATGAAGTCTTACACTACATTAAGGAGTTTCATACTTGCCAAATGAACAACAGTTGGTTTGTTGCAGCCCCTACCTATTCCCAATCAAAAATTGGAAAGTTTATCGATGGACTTCATCACAAGGTTGTCAAGGGTACAAGGGAAAGATTGTATATATGTTGTGGTTGACAGATTAACCAAGTTTGCTCATTTTTTTGTTGTTACTAGTTCATTTTCAGTAGCTCAAGTTTTAGATTTGTTTTTTCATGAGGTGTTTAGATTACATGGGTTGCTGAAAAACATTGTTAGTGATAGGGACATAAAGTTCCTTAGCACTTTTTGGCAAGAAGTTTTCAGATTGAGTGGTACAGTGCTCACTCCAAGCACTAGTTATCACCCACAGATTGATGGGAAAATAGAGATTGTGAACAAGTGGTTGGAGGGCTATCTTAGAAATTATGTTTCGGAGAAAAAGAAGGCTTGGGTGAGATGGCTTCATTTCGAAGAGTATTGCTACAATTCATCCTATCACATGTCTATCAGAATGTCTCCATTCATGGCTTTTTATGGGTATGAGGCTCCTAGTTTTGTTGATTTGTTACTTGGTGATAGCAAAGCTCATCAAGTGAGGGATATGTTGCAGTAGAGCCAAGACATTTTGAAGTCATTGAAAAACAATCTCCATCTTGCATAGAATCGGCAGAAGCTGCATGCTGATCAACAACGTATTGAGTGCACATTTGAGGTTGGTGACATGGTCTATCTGAGACTCCAACCTTACAGACAATCTACTCTCAAGAAGAGTGGAGCAGAGAAACTCAAGCCACATTTCTATGGGCCATTCAGAGTCATCAGGAGGGTTGGTGAAGTGGCATATGAGTTAGAGTTACTAGCAAGTAGCAAAGTGCATAATGTCTTCTACGTGTCACGCCTCAAGAAGGCGCTTGGACAAAATATTGTCGCTTCTTCTGATTTGCCTCCATTGGATGAGGAAGGAAAGTTGGTTCTCGTACCTGAGGCAATCATTGATTTCAGACAGCGCTCTTTGAGAGGAGGTCGATCAAAGAGTATTTGGTGAAGTGGAAGAATTTGCCTATTGAGGATGCTTCTTGGGAGAATGAGCAGATTTTGTAGCATCTTGACTTGCGATTGCTTGAGGGCAAGCAATCTTGGGGAGGGCAGACTGTAATTTCCCCTTCTCAGCAGTGATTCTTTTTGTTGGTCATTAGCCTATCCCAGAGGCTCGTAGGCTAGTCAAAAGTGGAAATTAGGGTTTCCAGTTGCTTGGAGGTTTCTTTTGTAGATTCAGGGGTTTGCATGTTGGAGTTTTGCAGATTGGTTTCTGGATTCTTGCTGGGTTTTCAGAGAGCTTCAGGGTGGTATGACATGCATTTGCATCAGGTAATTTTTCCGCACTTACTATTTTTAGTAAGTTACGATGGTTGCTCAGTTTGTAGTTAAAATACATTTGAAGTCACTATTTTTAGCAGTATGCTATTTATATGTGATGTCCCCTTCTAGTTAGACACCTGTACATGAATGGATTAGCCTATTGTGTTGACCATCGTAGGCTAATGATTTTGGATAGAGCGTCACTTGTAACGGTCATCGGGTTGTCCGTCAACAGTGTTGATCTCCGGAGTTTAGTGACGGGGTAAATTGTGGTGTTTGGCTTGTTGAAGGTGATTAATAATGTTATTATCTCCTATTTCACACTTTTGCCTAGGGACCATGTGTCTTTTAATTGGAGGCCACTTTATTTTTATTTGACACTATTCACTTATAAAGTAAAAATGACATAACTTAAAGTGAATAGTGTTCACTTTAATGAATAGTGTTTTCAATATTAAATTATAAATCTCATGAGGAGAAGTTCGACCCTTTCAAACATTGAATTATTTTCTTCATTTGGCATGTGAGTTTGGCTTTGGAGGAAGAGGGAGACTAGGGTTTCCTGATTTCTGCAGTTTGTGAGCCTGGAGGGGGTTTGGTTTTTCGTATTTGAGCTACTTGAGGGTGTGAAATACCACCTTAAGGTTGCTGGTTTGAAGTTGAATGCAAATTTTGGTGACATTAGGAGCTGTTTGCACGTTATTCGAGCTAATTTCTGAGTGGTTTTTGGCTGCCATAGACTCCATTTTCGTTTGCACAGGAGCTGCTTGCATTTTGGAGAGTTTTTGGACTGTTTTGAAGAGCTATAGTCAACCGTCCCTCTCTTGAGGGTTTAATCAGCAAAAGGAAAAAAAAACGCCTCTTCTAAGAGGCTGCTATCTTTCAAAAAGGGGGCCACCCTAGTCCAAGGAAGCAACCCATATTGGATTTGGGTGGGAGAAGTTTGGATTTCAAGAGAAGTGTGCATTTCATTGGGGTTTGGTACTATAGCAAGTTACTATTCACAGAGCTGTAAGTTAAAATATGGTATAAGATATATCTAGTTTAAAATCTGATGTAAGTTATCTATTGTATGTATCCTATCATGTAATGAAGAAATCATATTTGACTTCTAAATCGAGCAATTTACTCAAGGTTATCTCAGTAGTTTAGTTTATTTGAAGTTTCAATGGTATGTATATTCTTGTTGGTACCTTTTTAACATTATTGGCAAACGAACTCAAAAACAAAAAGGGAAGAAATACAAACCCAAACAAAAATCAGACCTACAGAACTCAGTGGAAAACAAATCAGCAGAGTGGTGGAACACTACAGTGGTATCAAAGCTTTGATCCTGCCATCCTAGAGGGTTAAAGTTTCACATGAGAGGTCATTATAGGTACTACACGCAGAAGGGCGGAGCAAGTAGACAATTGGCAAGAGGATAACCCATTTGAAGATATACCAGTATCAGAAATGGGTGACAGGGAAGAAGGTCCACCAAGAAATGAAAGAAGAAATGTGGAAAACAATGAGGCTAGAGATGGTAGAGAGCTCTTTGAGCGGATGACTCGAGCTTTCGAAGGTTTTACAACAACAATGCAACAGATTGTCCCGCAAATACAACAGAATAGGGTTGCAGAGGATAACAAGAGTGTGACTGGGACACCTAAGGCACATTGTGCTCCTTCACGAATTGCAGATAGACCTACACGTCCTACCTTTTTGAGGGATGAATCAAAAGAGGGTAATGCAGAAGAAGAGGGAGAGGAAATATTTGCAGATACTCTCATGGCAGCTAATGACAAATGAGAATTGTTAACACCATAGGTTAGGGAACACATGAGCTTTGACGGATTCATAAGTTAGAGGAGAGAACACTACAAATCAAGGCAAGATAGGACGCCTAAGAATCAAAACAGAGACCTGAAACATGCCACTAGCAAACTCACTTTGCCTACATTCGATGGTAGTGGTAAGACCACAGCTCAGGCGTGGGTTCACAAACTGGATACGTTCTTGACTCTTTGACCTATGGCAGAGGAGGACGCAATTAAGTATGCCATCTTACACTTGGAGGGAGTAGCTCATGATTGGTGGTATCATGGGTTGGTCACGTTGTAGCATAACCTCATCACCTCTTACCAGGAGTTCGTTGACAGGTTGATTGAACACTTTGATAAGAAAGATCCGGAAACATATTTTAGAGACCTAGATCAACTCAAGCAAGTTGGGAGTTTGGAGGGATATATAGGTGATTTTCAGCGGTTGTCAGTTATGGTTCCCAACATATCCGAAAGAAGATTGGTGGTGTTATTTATCAAAGGTCTTTTGGAACCATTGAGAGGTTGGATCAAAGCTTTTGATCCCCCGACCCTACAGGAGCCTATGAAGAAAGTGAGAAGCATGGAACTTGCAGCCCCGCAAAGTAAGTTCTCATCTAAAGCATCATCTTCATACAAGGACGACAAATCATTCTCTAAGAAGAAGGAGAAATCAGATTCCAAAGGGAAATCAGCAACCCCATTAGACAAAGAAACCATTGATGACTTGCGTAAGAAGAAGTTGTGTTTCTATTGCAAAGGACCCTATGATGCAAACCATGATTGTCCTTTGAGGCCTAAGGGCAAGGCTAATCGAATAATGTGGGCATTCTATGAGGATTATGAATCTGAAAAATCAGACCAACAAACTGAGCATGAGGAATCCGAGGTAGAAAAATATGAAAATGAGGTTGAAAATGAGGCTGAAACGGAGGAGGAATTAAAGCTTCAAGAAGCACATCTCACTAGCATACAGCAAGAGGGCTCTTTCAGGATGAGAGGGGTCTTAGCTGGGAAAAAGATAATTACCTTATTGGATATAGGTGCCACGCATAATTTTATTGATGCAAGGTTGGTTGAGAGGCGTGGGATTCAAACTGAAGAATTTGATGGCATAAGAGTGAAGGTTGCGGATGGCTACACTCTTAACTATGATAGAATGATCTCAGATCTTCCTATGCGACTAAATAATTACAACTTTAAGGCAAATTTCTATGTGGTGAATATGGGAGATACTGATATGGTTTTAGGGATGAAATGGCTTCATGACATAGGTGAGTTTACTCTTAACCTTCGGGAGATGGAAATGAGATTTAAGGTGGACGGGAGGACTCATGTGCTGAAAGCCATCCAAGATAGCAGTTTTAGGATGTTGTCTTTCAAGAGGATGGAGAGCCTTATGCATCATGACATGATTGAGTGGGATGTTGAGTGTATGTTGATGCCATCACAGGGGGAACAACAAACCCCAATTTATCATCTAGATATACAAGAGTTGAGGATTAAACATGCTAAGGTGTTCAGTGAGATTCCACTAGGTAGACCTCCAGATCGAGGGATTGAGCACATCATTGAGTTGGAGGGTGCCAAGCCAGTGATAATCACCCCTTACAAGAACCCCAAGCGACTGAAAGATGAAATTGAAAAGACAATAAAGGAGTTGCTGGCTATGGGGCACATTAGACCTAGCAAATCTCTTTTTGCTTCATCCATAGTTTTGGTGAAGAAAAAGGATGGTACACTTCAGATGTGCATTGATTACAGGGTACTGAATAAGAGGACGATTAAGAACAGATACCCTATTCCTTGCATTGATGAGTTGATCGATGAGCTCCACGACACTCGTTACTTCTCGAAAATAGATTTGAGATTTGGTTATCACCAAATCAGGGTCAAAGAGCAGGACATCGAGAAGACAACATTCAGGTGTCATTGTGGACACTTTGAGTTTGTGGTTATGCCATTTGGGCTAACCAATGCACCTGCTACGTTTCAATCCACTATGAACAGGGTCTTCCAGTCACAACTGAGGAGGTTTGTACTTGTTTTCCCTGATGACATCTTGGTATACAGCAAGGCTTGGGAGGAGCATATTTCCCATTTGGATACAGTACTGGGTATTCTTGATAGGGAATCCTTGTATGCCAAGGAATCAAAATATGATTTGGGTATGACAAAGTTGTTGTACTTGGGCCACATTATCAGTGCAAAGGGTGTGTGTATGGACCCTGACAAGGTCAAAGCTATTGTCAAGTGGCCGACTCCCGAGAATCTTACTCAGTTTTGAGGATTTTTGGGCTTATGTGCTTTCTAATGCCGATTTGTCAGTGGGTATTCACATCATGCAACGCCACTTACGGACTTGACAAAGAAAGGGCCATTCGTTTGGAAAACTGAGGCACAGGAGTGTTTTGAGAAGTCAAAGGAGTTGATGACTTCTTGTCCTGTCCTTGCATTACCCGATTTCACTAGACCCTTCGAGCTTCAGTGTGATGCCTCGGGTGAAGGGATTTGTGTAGTCCTCATGCAGGACAAGCATTTGGTAGCTTTCGAGAGTCGGAAATTAAGAGGACCAGAGCGGAGCTACAACATTTATGACAAGGAGATGTTGGCCATCATGCATGCATTGGCCAAATTCAGGTAGTACCTTGTGGGCAGCAAATTTTACGTTAAGACCAACCATAACAGCTTGAGGCATTTCCTAGGGCAGTGAGATCTCAATGATCAACAGCAGAAGTGGGTTAGTAAGCTGCAATCATACGACTTTAACATTGCCTATGTCAAAGGGACTCAAACGTTGTTGTTGATGCTTTATCTCGCCAACCACATTTGAGCTCCATGGTCAATATTTTAGAGAATTGGAGACATCTAATTATAGCAGAGTATGCCAAAGACTCTTGGGCTTCTGGCATCGTTGAGGGTTTAGTGCAAGATAGCAGATATTCAGTTGTAAATGGTCTTATCATTTACAAAGGAAGGATCTTTTTGACCCCAAGATCGGAGATGAAGAATACAGTATTGAGGGCCTTTCATGATGCACCCATGGCTAGACATCCCAGGTATTTCAAAACTTACAGGCAGGTTCGGGAACGTTTCACTTGGAAAGGACTCAAGTCAGATGTCCTTCGGTATGTCAGAGAGTGTCCTGTTTGTCAGCAGAATAAACAGGAACACACCCATCCTGCCGGGTTACTTCAACCACTTCCAATTCCTGACAGGAAGTGGGAATGTTTTTCGCTGGATTTCATTACAGGCTTGCCGAAAGCCCAAGGTAGAGATTGTATCTATGTAGTTGTTGATCGCCTCACAAAGTATGCTCACTTTTTTCCGATAGCAGCTACACAGGTAGGAAACTTGTTTTTTTGTGAGGTATTCAGGTTGCATGGGCTACCACGAAGCATCGTCAGCGACAGGGATAGTCGGTTCTTGAGTCACTTTTGGCAAGAGCTATTCAAGCTTTGTGGGACCAAGCTAACTCTGAGCACTAGCTATCACCCACAGACAGACGGCCAGACAGAGATTGTAAATAAAGGGGTGGAAGGATACCTCTGAAACTATATAGCGGGGCAGCAAAAGGGTTGGGTCAAGTGGATTCATCTTTGTAAGTACTGTTATAATACCACTCACCACATGTCGATTCAGATGTCCCCATTCATGGCATTATATGGGTATGAGGCGCCCAACTTTCTTGATTTATTGTTGAGTGATAGTAGAGAGTCGAGTGTTGGGGATCTTTTACAGGAGAACTAGGATATTATGAGAGCTCTTTGTGAGAACATTCAAAAAGCACAGAATCAGCAAAAGCAGTATGCGGAACAGAGGAGAGTTGAGCGTTCTTTTGAGGTTGGGGATATGGTGTATTTGATGTTGCAACCCTATCACCAGTCTACTCTTAGGAAGAGTGGTGCGGAGAAACTCAAGCCACGGTACTACGGGCCCTTCAAGATCATCAGGCAGGTAGGCGAGGTGGCTTATGAGTTGGATTTATCGGCAGATAGAAGGGTACACAATGTATTCCATGTGTCCCGCCTCAAGAAGGCATTAGGACATCGTGTTGTTCCTTCCACATCTTTACCACCCCTTGATGATGAGGGGAAATTAATTCTGGTACCTGAGGCCATCTTAGATGTCAGAGAGAGACAGTTGCGAAGACGGGTCATCAGGGAATATCTGATTAAATGGAAGGACTTTCCAATAGAGGATGCTACATGGGGGAGCGAGGACATTTTACAGCATCCAGAGTTGAGATTGCTTGGGGACAAGCAATTTCAGGGAGGGCGGAATGTGATGTCCCCTTCTAGTTAGACACCTATACATCAATGGATTAGCCTATTATGCTGACCCTCGTAGGCTAATGATTTTGAATAGAGGGTCACTTGTGACGGTCATCGGGTTGTCTGTCAGCAGTATTGATCTCCGGAGTTCAGTGACAGGGTAAATTGTGGTGTTTGGCTTGTTGAAGGTGATTAATAATGTTATTATCTCCTATTTCACACTTTTGCCTAGGGACCATGTGTCTTTTAATTGGAGGGGGTCACTTTATTTTTATTTGGCACTATTCACTTATAAAGTGAAAATGACATAACTTAAAGTGAATAGTGTTCACTTTAATGAATAGTGTTTTCAATGTTAAATTATAAATCTCATGAGGAGAAGTTTGACCCTTTCAAGCATTGAGTTATTTTCTTCATTTCGCATGCGAGTTTGGCTTTGGAGGAAAAGGGAGACTAGGGTTTCCTGATTTCTGCAGTTTGTGAGCTTGGAGGGGGTTTGGTTTTCCGTATTTGAGCTGCTTGAGGGTGTGAAATACCACCTTAAGGTTGCTGGTCTGAAGTTGAATGCAAATTTTGGTGACATTAGGAGCTGTTTGCAGGTTATTCGAGCTAATTTTTGAGTGGTTTTTGGCTGCCATAGACTACATTTTCGTTTGCACAGGAGCTGCTTGCATTTTGGAGAGTTTTTGGACTGTTTTGAAGAGCTATAGCTAGCCGTCCGTCTCTTGAGGGTTTAATCAGCAAAAGGAAAACAAAACGCCTCTTCTAAGAGGCTGCTATCTTTCAAAAAGGGGGCGCCCTAGTCCAAGGAAGCAACCCATATTGGATTTGGGTGGGAGAAGTTTGGCTTTCAAGATAAGTGTGCATTTCATTGGGGTTTGGTATTGTAGCAAGTTACTATTCACAGAACTGTATGGCTGAAAGTTAAAATATGGTATAAGATATATCTAGTTTTAAATCTTATGTAAGTTATCTATTGTATGCATCGTATCATGTAATGAAGAAATCATATTTGACTTCTAAATCGAGCAATTTACTCAAGGTTATCTCAGTAGTTTAGTTTATTTGAAGTTTCAATGGTATGTATATGCTTGTTGGTACCTTTTTAACATTATAGACAAATGAACTCAAAAACAAAAAGGGAAGAAATACAAACCCAAACAAAAATCAGACCTACAGAACTCAGTGAAAAACAAATCAGCAGAGTGGTGGAACACTACATTATAGTAAGTGTTACTTTTAGCAGTGCTATTTCTGGCAGTGATTCAACAATTCAATACAGTGGCTATACCAGGTAGGGCAGTTCGAGCAGTCTGGTCTCCAACACTCTTGGAGCTCGTTTTGGTAAATTCAATACCTTGGTTGAGTTTATATTTTAAGTGAAATATTTGACTAGGCATGGTGGATGCCTAGTATGGAGAAATAAGTAATTTCTATAAAGTATTTCACTTAATTACTTTGGATGCCCATCTTATGTTTTATTTGCATTTTAATAAAGTTATATCTTTCTCATGTTGGGACGACTTGGTAAAGGAGGCAAATGAAACTCAAATGCAAATCATGAAAGGTGAATGTGAATCTCAGTTTGGGCGCCCTAATTGGAGGGAAAAGGATTTGAACTTGAAGAGATGCTATAAATAAGAGTGTCAAGCTTCATTTCAGACTATCCATTTGCAAATACAACGAAGTGCTACCGAAATTTCTACAGGCCCTTGCTTCAAGGAATGCATACCTCCTAGCGCCCTTAATTTCATGCTTACAAGATAGCACCTAGCTAAGTTTGAGACTGTTCTTTAGACTGAAGAGCAAATTGAGCATATTGAAGATGAAGTTTTTTTATGTTTTCTGAGTTTTGGTGTGTTGGTGTGGTGCTTGGGTGAAGCACATTTTCACTCATTGCTCCTTCCTCAATTTTTGTTTGGTTCTAGGCATTGGCTATATCTTCTTCACTACCCTAGGCGTCCCTTCTTGTAATTTTTCAGATTTTATTGTGGTGATTTGGATTTTATCTTGCTAGTTGCCCTATCTAGGAGGCTGTACCATCTTAATGATGAGCATTGGGAAACGTTCAGATTACTTGGGAGCTGATTGGTGTCGTTTCTTAGTTGGTACTTGATCGCCCCACCTCTATGCTTCATTTGCACTTTGTTTCATGTCATTTAGAGGAGTATTGGAAAAGTTGTGAGCATTTTAGTGTGTTTTGAGCTTGCTGGTCTGAGTTTTCTGAGCACTGCAACTTCATATCAGATTGGTAATAAGCTTCAGTTTTGGCTTATTTTCTTAGTAGATTAGCTTGCTTAGCTTTGGAGTTCATTTCTTCTCGGTTTGGTGTGTATTGGGCATCTCATAATCATAGTTATTTGCAGATTGCTTCACTTTGTAAGGTTGTTATCAGTAGTACTGACTTAGTCATTTCATTTTGGCACTTTACCTTTTGTATTCCCACTATTAGTGGAAGAGACTAGCCTCGCCATCTTTATATTTCAGTTTTGCTCATTACTTTATTCGCACCGTTTGGTGGAAGAGACTGGCCTTGCCGTCTATTTATGCATGCAAAGTGTTTGTTGAAATGTCTATGATATCTCTATGCATTGTGGATTTACTTGTTGAACCAATATTGTCAAAAATTGCACTTTGAATGATCCCATACCAAAACACATTGAAAATACATTGAACTTCAATTAAATACAAAGTGTTTGACAAAATGGTGATTTATTATGTTCTTTGAGCCAACAAGCAATGAAATAGATATGCTCAAGCCTTGTGATAAACATGGCTGGAAAGGTTTCTACTGAAATCGAAGAAGTTATCTTGACCCATTTGAAGGTTGATTCATTGGAGGGATTCAAGATACCTATGAAGTGTAAACAGGTTTTAAATAACTTGAAGTTTTACTGACGAATAAATGCATTTTTTAAAATATTAAATGCAATCAGTGTGTTTCATAATCTTGGATTTTGTGCTAACTACAGGTAACAAATAAAGTACTGTGTTTTTCTTCTAATATAGTGAAACTCTACAAGTTGAGAACCTCTGACATTGACTTATTTTAATTTAGAAACACTCACTAGATAGCATGATTTTCCTTTGTTTGTCATTCAATCTTTATTGGAAAAGGAAGCTATGTATGTAGAATAACAGGTATTTCTATGTCCAACCATGTGATTGTGTTTCTGTCATGCAAGGGGTGGTGTCGAAGGTCAGGGGGAAAGAAAGATGGACAAACCATTATCTGTGCAAAGGTTTGGAGGTGGGCAAACAAGCTTGAGGTTATGTTTCTTTGCAATCTTATCAAGCTGCATTCGTACATATTTATTTGAAGCAACGCCTCCTGATAAAACCTGTACAATGCAAGCATCAGTTAGAATGCATGGCTCAATGATTTACATATTTAAAGCAGTAAAGTTTCTAAATAATCTTGTATAATCATACCATACATAAACCATACCAAATTTTTAATAGATGGTTCCATCTTCTGGGCCCATTCAATTGCTCGCTCACATTTGTGCTCCAAATGTAAAACAGCAACTCTCTTAACATAGCAATCAGGAATAGCCGTGGTTAGAGAAAATTGTCCTCTCATCATCTTACCTAGGTGCTTATATAATCAGTATTACTATGATAAATATGACATTTTCAAAAGAAATGCTGAAAAGTGTATCATCCTTTTTGCAAAATTTAATTTCAGTGCATGGATTCAAGAATGTAACTGTGTTTTCTATTATAGATTGGTCCTTAAGTATATGAACAGAGTTAAAAGAAAAGCTGACACCTGGAAAGAAGCGGCAATATTTGCCCGTAGTTTTCGGTCCTCACTGCTTGCAGAAATAATAGGAACACTGATTGCATTGCTGAAACAGAAATAATCAACCTACAATGAGATTCTCTTTACTTTGAAGAAATGTTCTGCAGAAATTCCTGTTTGACGCATACCACAAGGCTAACATCATACAGAACAAATTCCTAAAGTCATGTTATTTTCCATTATGTGCAAGATAACCATGTCAATCTATGAGATGTTTCAAATAAAACTTAAACTGAAGTAGAGTAGGAATATTTTTCTGTATCATTTCAAACATCTTCCTTTTCATCCACAACATGGGAATTTGATTGTCTAATAGCTCCCTCCTTCATAGGAATTCTATAAATCTTACCTCATTCATTGGCTCTTTGTAGATCCCTGCACATGTTTTTCCCATGAGAATGAATGGGCATGAGCTGAGAGGATCTACCTCTTGGAAGCCTCTAGATAAAGTGAAATGCTGACACAATTTTCCATTAAGAGAGATTGCATTTTAAGAGAAATGACACATCTCAACAAAATTTCAGGAAACATACCGAGAGGCATTGTGACAGCACATAAACAAAAGCAAATCCATTATATTCTTTCTCAACATTCTTGCTAGAAGAAAGGGCAAAATCCTCAAAACTATAGAGTTCAAAGAAGGAAATTTTCCTACAAATTATTTGGACTTTCCTCTTCATCTAAAAAATGTCTTCTAAGCTATGGACTAGCACCAGCGCCAAGATTCAAAGTAAAATATCATGGCAAACAAAAAACTGGCTCAGTTTGCAATACAGATTCAGATAATCAAAGTTGTAGAAGTTGTTCATATAGCCATGCTCTCCCTCTTTTCTCTTGTACTAAAAACAGAAAGCCACATAAAGCAAACACAAAGGAATTTCCTTTTGTAGGGACCAAAGAAAAGTTTCAAGCAGCACTCAGTTGCATGGTCAATAATTACCCTTATATCAATAAGGGTCTCAACATCAAAAACCTGAATCTTTTTAACCGAACTCTTGCACTGAGAGCTATGTGGAAATTTCATCATGCACACTGCATGCCTCAGAGTGCAATTCAACTTGATAAAGAGCAGACTGATAACACAAGAGCTCATTTAGAAACAGTGGAAAAATCAAATGGTTAGTACTTCCAAACATATCAGGAATAGGGGTGAAATGGTTTTACAAATTATTTGGAAAATAAGAAAGGGAGACAAAATTAAGATTTGAGATCATAGGTGGAATGCCTATGCCCTTCTTATCAATAACATTGATCACAATCTCCTAAACTAGTTAGAATCTCAGAGGTACATTACAATTGCTGATCATTATAGACAAAGTCAGCAAGGTACCTCAACATGGAAAACCTTTTTTTTCTGCAAGGAACTAGAGAATTTCTAGGTTCACTCACAACAACTCCAAGAAGTGCCAGACCCATCTTCCCTTAAATGTTAAAGATAAAGTTATTGGGCCATATACCAATATGTAATATGTAAGAGCTGCCTCTTCTCATCAAATGCTCAATGAAACAACTCAAAATACTAATTAAAAATGGAAATGGATACAAGGTTGTCCAATATGGCTAGAAATCAATCCTTTTTAGGATTTTTAGTGCATGGAAGAATCCGAACATTTGATAAGTTGCAAAAAAAGGAATAATGACACTTTCCCTTTTCCTAAATTGTGTTTGCATTTTAATTTGCATCTTTCAATGTGATACAATGTGAAACAAATGTGTGGTAGAGCTGTTCTTTAAATTAGAAGTGGAAACTCCCTTTAAAATAAAAAGTTAACTTAAATTGTACGACATATGCTTGCTTATTTATGAACTTTACGAATGGTTTCCTTAAGTTATTCATGTTAATTGTAATGAACAACCCCAATTATCTTTTTTAAATTATTAGCTCAAAACAGAATGGAATGCTTAGAAACTTCCTTTCCACTTTCTATCACTAAGTTCCCAGTGTGGGCGAGGTGAGAGCATATAGCGTACAGGATTACAAATTCTTTTGAAAATAAGCAGCTAAAAGTAGTATCCACTTATTCAGTGGGGTTAGCCAGCACTTTTGCCTTTCAATGGGAAAGCTTATACAATAATGGAAATACAAGCAACCTCTTCCAATTTTCAGTGGTGAGTGAGTACAACAAAAGAGAAACTCTTCCACTTTTCCATGGTGAGTGAGTGCCATAAGCCACCTGTTCAATGAGGTAAGTATCAACAAATAACAAGAGCAAGTCACTGGTGGTACTACCATCCAGTGTTCAATCCAAGGTGTAAGAAAGGAATGACTTTGACAGTATGACCATCCAAAGCACTTATAATTTTAGTCCATAAGCATATTTAAGCTCAATATAAACATGTCAAACAATGATATATCTACTGTCATAAAGTGTTGATAAAGATTAACAATGCTGATACAATATAAACTGCTGTAATATCCCCAAATGTTGCCAAATATTATGTAATTATCTGAAATCAAGTTCTCAACAAGAGATATACCTTAAACAGATGCAAATGGTGAAGGTTGCAGGTCTGATATCCTTTGCAACTTGTTGTTTCAGGGATAGATAGCGAAGGATTTCACTCAGAAATAACCATCATTTCATTCCCAAACACCACCAAACACTTTCTACACGGAAAGAGCACTTCAAACATCATAAACAAACACCCACAAAGCTCTGGAAAGATGCTACAACAGTCTGATGTCAAATTTTCAGGCTCGTACAGGTCTGTCATACATCAAATCAGCAAGTCGATTGCTCAGAAATCACAAAGAATGCATACCTAGTTCATCAAAGGACATTATGGTCTACTGTAAGTAGTTCCGAATGCAATCCCCTTCATCCAACAACACAAAAACCCAATTAAAGGACATTGCAGGTCTGAAAATCACTGGATAGACTATTGCATTTGCAGTGTCAAGTCTCTTATGATAAGAAACATTGTTCCGGGGTCTGATATACAATTGTTGTAGGTCAAAATAGCCATGATGAATCATCAAACTCCCTTCAAACCACCAAACATCACCTCCTAACCACATCCAAAATCTCTGCAAATATTCACCAAACATAAATCCCAAAATTTACAATCAAAATACTTTGAATTATCTGCTTTTTTGAAACCTTGGAATTGAAACTCCATTGAAGCACAATGTGATTCCTGAATAGAACCACTCCACTAGTTAGGGATTATCTTTCAAATCTGAAACTAGGAATCAAATGAGGGTTTTCATCCTCAAACGATTTCTGGAAGAACTTGTGGGTTCAATCAAACAGCATCCAAATGAGCCCCCAACACCTCCTTTTATAGTTTTTTTTGTTGTTTTTTCGAAAAAGAAGAAGGTTGCAGGTCTAATATCCTCTGCAACTTGTTGTTTTAGGGCTAGACAGCGAAGGATTTCACTCAGAAATAACCATCATTTCATTCCCAAACACCACCAAACACTTTCTACATGGAAAGAGCACTTCAAACATCATAAACAAACACCCCCAAAGCTCTGGAAAGATGCTACAATAGTCTGATGTCAAATTTTCAGGCTCGTACAGGTCTATCATACATCAAATCAGCTAGTCGATTGCTCAAAAATCCCAAAGAATGCATACCTAGTTCATCAAAGGACAGTATGGTCTACTGTAAGTAGTTCCGAATGCAATCCCCTTCATCCAACAACATAAAAACCCAAGTAAAGGACATTGTGTGTCTGAAAATCACTGGATAGACTATTGCATTTGTAGTGTCAAATCTCTTATGATAAGAAAAATTGTTCCGGGGTCTGATATACAATTGTTGTAGGTCAAAACAGCCATGATGAATCATCAAACTCCCTTCAAACCACCAAACATCACCTCCTAACCACATCCAAAATCTCTGCAAATATTCACCAAACATAAATCCCAAAATCTGCAATCAAAATACTTTAAATTATCTGCTTTTTTGAAATCTTGGAACTGAAACTCCATTGAAGCACAATGTGATTCTTGAATAGAACCACTCCACTAGTTAGAGATTATCTTTCAAATTTGAAACTAGGAATCAAATAAGGGTTTTCGTCCTCAAACAATTTTTGGAAGAACTTGTGGGTTCAATCAAACAACATCCAAATGAGCCCCCAACACCTCCTTTTATAGTCTTTTTTGTTTTTTTTTCGAAAAAGATTTTTTTTTTGTTTTTCACCGCTTTTTATTCCCTAGCTAGACTATGGTGTGATTCCAACCAAGATTCACCATTGGAAATGCTTTGAAGTTTCAGTTTTGGTTTTACAATATGACTATTTTGATGATGTGATAAGTCATTCATAGCTGTTTGGAAACATGGTTATAGCTTTCATTCATTTTGAGTTTGTGTGGGAGTGATTTGGTGAAGTTTGTTGAGTTTATATCTCGCTTTCCAAACCATAACAACAGGGTTTTAGACCTCTTCCAGACCTGCATCTGTAATGTCCCCATTTTTGTAAGCATTAGTTTTCAAAGGGTTTAGCGTATTCCGGACTCTCGTAGGCTAAGGAGCGTGGTTAGAGGGTCGTTTGGAGGCAGTTACTTGATCAGTTGTTGGTTCCTATTCCTGGTTTCAGCTGCAATAAGGAGTTTCCTAAGGTTTAATATTTGATTTCTATTTTGGGGAGCTTTAATGTTATGTTTGCACTTTATTTATAAAGTTATATTTTTAAATATTTGTAAAGTGCAAATATTATATTATTTTCTAGAAGCTTCTTGAAGATGAATTGAAAAAGTATAAAGGGAGATCAGGCCAAGCTTCTAATCATCCAGGAATTGACATTTGAATTGAAGAACTTGTTTGGTGAAGGAGCCAGCTAGGGTTTCTGCCATTTCCAGCCATTGGGAACGAAATCTCTCATTGGTTATGCAATTTTGAGACTGTGAGATATCAACTGAATTATTGCTAATTGTGGACTTTACTTCAAGAGTCCAATTTGTGCTTCATTAAGGTGAATTTTCAGGTGCAGTAGCTGTTGTATTACTGCCCTAGTTGAGTTGATTGTGGCAGCTGAGGTATTGCCACATCTTTTGTGGAGAATTGAATATTTATCAGATTTTATGGCCTTTGGCCAAATCTGAGAAGGTTATTATATTTGAAGAGATTCAGGGAATTGATAAAATAATATTTTATTCTAGAGGTGTCTAATTTTAAATATTATATAATCAGTCAGAAGTTGATATCAGAAAATAAAGAATAGTATTTCTTTATTGAGGTGCCTATGTGCTTGCTGGAAAAGGATCGATTTAATTTATCTCTTAGCAAAAGTCAAAGCTAAGGGAGTTGATATTATCTAAGTGGTTCGATTTGGTGATAAAGGCATTAGGATTAATTTCGTCCTGCTTGGAGTCATCTATGCAGCATCGGAAGATCAAATAGCATTTGTGGAGAAATCATTCCTATCTGAAATCGCATAAGTTCAAGGGTGTCACACATCAGACACAAGCAAGACAAAAATTGTCAGCAAGAGATAAATTTTAAAAGAGACAAGGGTGCGCTGGACAGAAGAGACAAAATTATTGTGAAGGCCGCTGGAAAGTGACGGGCCCAGAAATCATTCTCCACCGCTAGAAGACAAGACTTGGAGGGATGGCAGTAAGCAAAGTGGTCAAATTATATTAGATCGATCAATACTTGAAGGAGCAAAGGCAACAAATAAGCCAAGATTGGAGGTCAACACATGAGACATATACTTTATTCGATTTCCTATCAGGAGCAGCTTACAGAATATATCTGAAGAAGACGTCTGGACGCCCACCGCTAGATGACAAGGAGAATATCGGGTCCTGCTGCACAATTGATTGAAGTCAACTTAGCCATCTACATAGCTAGAGCATTGGTGATCGACTCTTTGTTGATACGGGATTCATTGGGTGTGGAGCCATTGTCACTTCCTAGACGTCATAGTCGCAGTTCGAAGTTGAGGCAAAGATACGAGTTTGACATTGGAAGATTGGTATTGTCGGGAACATCCTCCTTCAAGCATCTATCCAAGTTCTATGCAATACAAAGATTGTATTTAGAATTGTAATTGCATGGGATTTAGCCAACTGTAACTATTGTCAAGGCAGTCATGTATTGATCACTACGTATGGGATATCTAAGTCTGTAGCAAATTGTAATCACCATTACTTTATTTATATCTCTATCATTTGCATAGCTATATCAGAGATTTTGATATAATGATATATTGATGTATCGACATTGGTGTTGGATCATAATTGCATTGTAATAAGTGACTTATCATATTTCCAATGTTATTTAAGGAGTTTGGGAGGTGGTCTACAAATTGTTTGCTAAATTGTCTTCCTGCTATAACTGTAGTTTTTAATAGTTCAGCTATATCAGAGACATCTTGAGCACATGATATAATTAACATTTATTGCATTTCAACTTCAATTCAATTGTTGGCATGCTTTGTAGAGTCTCCTTTATGTATTGAAAGAGAAAACAAAGTCAGAAAACCATAAACAACACATCAAATAATGTATCAGCAAACTGTTTGACAAAATGTTTTCATGTGTCAAATTGTGAAATCGAAAAATATCGTCTACATTTGTCAAGGGCCATCACAGGACCAGCCATCTATTTGTCAATCTTTGAGCTTGCATTGAAATATACCGAACCAATTTTTTCAATTTTTCAATTGCAACGAGCAGAGCAATACACAATCGTTAGGGTTAGCTCTTAAACCAAACAATGCGGAATTCAACTCTAACCAAGAATGTACACCAGGATCCCGAGTTGGGCAAGGTGTGAACATATGGTCAGAGGATCTCAATGCAATGGTGATAAAGGAACTCTAACCAAGAATGCGCCGGATGACGACGAGCATATGGTCAGAGGGTCTTAATGCAATGCTGATACAAAGAACTCTAACCAAGAATGCGTCGTAGAACGACGAGCATGTGGTCAGAGGGTCTTAATGCAATGCTGATACAAAGAACTCTAACCAAGAATGCGTCGGAGAACGACGAGCATGTGGTCAGAGGATCCCTACCAACTATTATGCTGAAGTAACTCGACATCAAGAATGTGCTTTCCAACCCGAGATGGAATTGGAGCTACCATATGACGGAGATGCTAAGTATTACAATGAAATATTCCGAGCCAAATTTTTTTACTTTTTCAAATTGCAGATTACAAACCAATGCACCCGTTAAGGTTAGCAGCTAAACCAAAACGTGTTGAAGCAACTCTAACTAGAATGTACACCAGGATCCCGATGTGGGCAAGGTGTGAGCATTGGTCAGAGGATCTAAATCAAAATGCTTATGCAAGAACTCTAACCAAGAATGGCGCCGATGATGGCGAGCATATGGTCAGAGGATCCCTGAATCTAATGTACTGAAAGCACACTCGACACCAAGTATGTGCTACTCACTCCAATACGGAAATGAGGCGACCATATGGCGGAGATAACAGAAATTACAATGCTTGAAAGAAATAACTATAATGCTGAAAGTACTCGACACCCAGAATGTGCTTTCTAACCCAGAGTGGGTAAGGAGCTACCATAGGGCGGAGATAAAGAAATACAATTGCAATTACAAAATGTAAATATGAGCATTACAAAACATGATTAAGCAAGATGAAAGAACTGCTGTCAGTACTACTGTCAGCTTACAAAATGATAGAGAATTCGCTTGCCAAGAGCATAGGAATTTGAAAGATTAGCATTACATCATATAAGAACTCTCCGTGGCTTGATTAGAGATGCCAGTTCAATAAATCTTTCAATGATCAAATAATAATTCTGTTTTTCCACAAATCTGCACTTTTAAATTAAAAACCAGCAACCTAGGAATTCACTCATATGCTCATATCTCTCTCATTTCTCACCCAAATGATCTCAAATCTAATGCAATAGACCCTCAAAATGATGGCGCCTAACTTAGTAATAAGAAATGGCATCTAAAAATGGTTATTAATTAATGACACGGATCCCGAGGCACTCCAGAAAGTGCGCCCTACAAGGAATGACGGATTTGCTTTATAAAATCATACGCTTCATATTAAAATCTGCAAATATTCATGAAGGGTCGCTTCCAACAGAGAAAACCAATGAGACAATACCCAGAACGACTCTTTGTGTATTTTATGACTTATGATTAAAAACATCAATCTGCTACAATGAATGTGCAACTCCAGAAAACCACTAATATGCATAAAACTGATTTACATATCCTCACAAAGACTAAAAATGCAGAAATCTCACAATAAAACATTCAAACTACACTATCTCACCACTAGTCGCTATCTTTCAAGCGAGAAGCAATGCCCAAGCTAGGAGGCCTTCATTCCTCGAAGCAATCCCAAAGCCAATCCGGCAGCATAACATTCCTGTAGATAAAAGATGCCCAAATGATGATCAAAGTCTTCCTTTTATAATTTCTCGTTGACTTCTCGAAACCCTAAACTCCTCTTCAAGTCAAAAACCCTAATCTCTTGCAAAGATGGCGTCCATTTCCTTCAAGCTCAATATTGACTTTTTAAATAAAATCAATACTTTAATAAATGCGTCCACTTTATAGCTTGATTTGACTTTGGGTAAAATATAAAATATAAAATAATCTTTAATGAAGGCGCCACCCTCAAAAAGACCACTTTTCAAAACAACATAAAGTCAATAGACTAGGCCAAGGGGTCAACGTTAAAATATAACATTAAAACGTGACTTTTAATTAAATAGCTCAACTTATCTCTCCAATTGTGCCCCGAAGCCATAAATGAGCAAGCCAACTGATCAAACTGAAGTAGGAAGTCAACCATGCTGAACCCAACTGTAAAACTGCCAAAAATAGAATTTACTAAAAATAGTAAATTCCAGAAAATGCTCAGAATGCCGAAATGAACATACCACTGCGAAGCTCTCTGAAAACCCAGAAAGAATCCGCCATTGAATCCACCAACTCCGAGCAAAGACATCCTTAAAAATAGGAAACCCTAATTTTACCCTTCGAGTAGCCTATGGGTCTCCGGAATAGGCCAACGGTCACTGGAAAGATCATGCTCGAGAAGGGGACATTACATACAATGCAATAAAGAGAAGAAGTAAGATTGCTGACAGTACTACTGTTCAGCTTACAATAATTAGAGATTTGCCTGCCAAATACATAGAATAAGAAAGTCTAACCATGCTGCAATATAGTATAATGTCTCCCCAATGATCACAAAGACTTTCAACCCAAACCCAACTCAAATGATAGACTTTACGCAAGCTGATATCATAGAACAGCAACTTAATATGCATAACCAGCAACCCTAGAATCCACTAAAATGCTCACAACTCACTCAATACTCAGCCTAAAGACCTCAAACCAGATGCATTATCTTCCTAACATGATGGCGCCCAAGTAAGAACCAAGAAATGACTCCAATCTGCAGTGTTTATTTTTGCACGAATCCCAATGCAAGTACAAAATGGTACGGCTGCAAGGGAACGGCGATTTTGCTCTATAAAATAAATGACTTCATTAAAAAATCCCAAACTTCTCAAAGACGGGCGCCCTTAACTAGCAAATGCATGGGTAAACTACCCAAAACTAGAATAAAATCACACAAGAAGTTATGAGTCAAAACTTCAATCTGCAACACACTCCAGCAACTCCAGATTTTTGATTAATTTGCAAATAACTGAATTACAACTATTTAAACAACTACAATGCAAAACTCACTACAGAATCCACTCAATAAGCAAACCTCTCCACTAGGTGCTATCTCTCAAGCACGAAGTCGAGCCAAGGCTAGGAGCCATTCATTCCTCGAAGCAATCCAGCACCATTTCAGCAGCATAACATTACTCCAGATATCAGATGCCCAAATGAAGACCCAAGACTTCCTTTTATAATTTTGTGAAGACCCCTCCAGAAGCTTCTAGAAACCCTAATTCTTTTCCCTCCAAGAAATGGCGTCACTTTTCTTCAAGGCTTCATTTTTGACTTTTTAATGAAATTCATCTCTTCAAGATAGGCGTCCAACTTAAAGCTTCAATTTTGACCTTAATAAATATAAAACTACCTCAATGAGGTGCCACTCCTTAAAAACCACCTTTTTAACACAACATTAAGTTATGAGACTAGGCCAAGGGGGTATTATAACATTAAAATATAACATTGTTTAAATGAAATGAACTTATCTCTCCAAAAATGCATCCCAAGGCCAAAATTGAACAAACCAACTGAGTCGACTGAAGAGGAAAGCCAACTATGCCAAGAACGACAGGACCACTGCCAAAAATAGAATTTACTAAAAATAGTAAATTCCTGAAGGTGCTCGGAATGCCAAGAAAAACACACCACTGCGAAGCTCTCTGAAAACCCAGAAAGAATCCGCCATTCAATCATCAATTCACGAGCAATAGCAACATCCAAAACACAAAACCCTAATTTCACCTTTTGAGTAGCCTACGGGTCTCTGGAATAGGCCAACGGTCAACTGAACAGATCATGCTCGAGAAGGGGACATTACATGCATTCATTTTGGGTGCATGTGGGAGTAATTTAGTGAAGTTTTCTGAGTTTATATCTTGCTATACAGACTCTAACAGCAGGGTTTCAAAACTCTTTCAGACCTACACCATCCATCTATTTGCCAATCTTTGAGCTTGCATTCATTGTGGATGCATGTGGGAGTGATTTGGTGAAGTTTTTTGAGTTTATATCTTGCTGTCCAGACTGTAACAGTAGGGTTTCAGACTTGCACCAGCCATCTATTCGTCATCTTTGAGGTATATTTGTTAATTCCATGATGGGTAGTTAGTTCTTTGATGTTGTGATACATGTGGGGATGTTCTATCAATTTTTTTCATGACCATACTTGTAACAACAAATGCATATCTTGAATTTAGAAGTTTTCAAATGAGCTAACATTGTAACACTAAGTGGTAGTACCACCAATGAGCTTATCTTGGTATTTTGTTGTTACTCACCCCACTGAATAAGTGGCTTATTGGTTCTCACTCACCGCTGAAAAGTGGAAGAGTTGCTCTAGTTTATTGTATTCACTCACCGCTGAAAAGTGGGAGAGTTTCTCTTTCTTGTTGTATTCGTTCACCACTAAAAAGTGGAAGAGCTTGCTTGCACTTTCACTATTGTATAAGCTTTCCCATTGAAAATTGGAAGCATTGGATAACCCCACTGAATAAGTGGATACTACTTTCAGCTTCTTATGCTCTCACTTGGTGATCAGAAAGTGGAAAGGAAGTGCTTGGCATTTCATTCTATTTTGAGCTAAAAAGTTTTTCAAAAAATAAAATTTAAGGATGATTATTACAATCTTTTGGCAATTATAAAGGGTTTATGAATATTATTATTGCTCGTTAAAATATGTATTTCAAAAGGGTTTTCTTTAGATGTTGCAGAGTAATTAATTATTTATTATCAGAAAATTTATGATTAGTGTTGGTTGAATATTTTGCAAACTTGTGAGGTTTAGCAAAATGGTGGTTTCAGCCACAGTGTGTGAGATAAACTCTCCTATTTTCAAAGGGAAGGCTCCCCCTTTGCTTTCTATTTTAACAATTCAGAAATAAACTCTAACTATAAATCTATTCTAAATCTGGGTGAAACTCTGTCTTGTTCTCTTTTTCTAGAAAAGACACTTATTCTTTTCTCTTGTTTCAAAAAAGAATCACAGCTGAAAGCATAAATGATTTATAAAATAAACAAATAAAGAAGCAAAGTTTCCATAAAGGCACAAAGTCCTCTGTTGCTCCTCCGGGACGGGAAAACAAATTGAAAGCACAAAGTTTTTGACAACTTACTCTCCTATCAACCTTTTTAGATGATTTTCCGGTAACCAAGTACAGTATGTAGCAGCTCAAAATCTAACTACATGATGTACTTTTAATGCACAAACATAGAAAATAAAAGCCACACAAAATCTGCAAGTTTCCCCCTTTGCTTGAGCATTCTACAATAGCTTCAAACGTGACAAACAACTCAAAGTCTGCAGTATCAAATTTGAAAACCAATCTAAAACTTCAAACGCAATAAGCAACTCAAAGTCTGCAAAATTGAGCTTGAATCCCTCTTGTATAACACCACAAAACTCACAATCAATATGCAGAAAATGTCGTCACATAACACCTTGAATCAACACAAAGTTTGAAAGCAATTTGCCTCTTTAATTGACTGTAATCTGATTTACATCTAAGCTCAAAGTCTTAAAGTGCACCTACAAACTAGCAGAGTTTTGTTGCATTGACAAAAAGCTAAATATTATAATAGACCACTAACTAACTGCAGTTGACTTAATCGACATTACAAATCCTTTTGTAATTTGATTACATGTAATTTCAATCTTCAACTTTGCAAGTGATATGATCACATGCAATTACATTTTTCCATTTTACATGTAATTTGTCAAAACTAAATTACAAATACATAATTGAAACTATTCTAAGTGTCCGAAGACACGACTTGAACTACATCATCTTTGATTGGATCTTCATGCTGTTGTTTGGAAAAAATTCTTCCAACTTTGTCTTAAAAGCATTCTATGCTCAATCATGTCACTTATTCAACTCTTTGTGTGGCTTCGTCATGTTGTTCTTTCTTTGTATCATTCTCTAGCCTTGGAATTTGTTTGAAAAATAAGGCCCATGCCTTATATTATGGATTTGGTGGGTCATGTGTGCAAACAAAATAACGAGAATGAGACAAAGGGGCTGCAAAAGTGAGGCCAAAGCTCAATTTCGGGTTTTGGAAACAGCATTACATGTGTGGAAAAACAAGAACATTGACTTGCAATTGTGGAGAATGAACATGCAACTTCATATGTGTATGGGAAAATACAAATTTTGCACTTGTGATTGGATCCTAAAGACTCATTTTCAAGTGTTTTTTAGTGCATTTTGGACCAATTTCGGGTTTTGGAAAGCTGATAACAAATGCAAAGTGTAATCGGGATTTTTGGAACATATTGCAAGTAACAAAGTGCAAGGTAGGAAAAATAAGAAGTCATTGCAAGTTTATTTTTAAAACTTCTACTTGCATTTGCAATCAAAATCCCCTACTTGCAATTGATTTATAAAATCCCGATTTGCAGCCAAGGGCATCATTTTTCTTTCTTTTTTCCGCAGAAAATGGAAATGAGATGATGGACAAATATGAATAAGGTAAAATGAGGCAAATGAAAATGAAATGGAATGAATGGAGGGCGAATGAAAATGGAATGGAAAACATTTTTAGTGAATGAAAGACGTTTTTAGTGAAGCCGTATGAGATGGAAGGAGAAATGAATGGCGTATCAAAGACAAGGCAAAACGCGTTTTGCATATGAAGAAAAATGTTTTCAGCAAAACACTTTTATTGGAAGAGGAAAACGCGTTTTTCAATCAAAGAGCATTTCTATCAAATGCAAACTCAAACTCACAATGGCGTCCCAAAAAGTCAGAGATTAAAGACATTAAAATGAAGAGAAACAACAAAAATAAAGAGGAACAGACCTGCAACAAGAGAAATCGGGCTTTCAAAAGGCCATTACAAGTTCATTTTTCAGAAATCAGGTTTTTTGACACATTGCAAGCTTAAAAACTCAATTCGGGCTTTTCAAGACACTTTACAAGTTAATTTTCATGAAATTGGACCTTTTTGGAGTCATTACAAGTGACTTTAAAAGAAATAAAGAAGAAATCGGACCTTTTTGAGCTCATTACAAGTCACTTAACTCAAATAGGAACTTTTTGGGCTCATTACAAGTAAACTTTTAAAAATAAAAAGAAATAGGAACTTTTGGAGCTCATTGCAAGTAAACTTTTTAAAATAAAAATAAATAGGAACTTTTGGAGCTCATAACAAGTCACTTTTTAAAAATAAAGAGAAATAGGAACTTTTGGAGCTCATTGCAAGTTAACTTAAGTGAAATTGGACTTTTTATAACATGTTGCAAGTAACTTTTTAAAAAGTAACTTGTAGGCAACCTGTAAGTTATCTCAAAAGTTCCTACAACTTGTAATTAGAACAAAAAGTTCCTACAACTTGTAAGTTATATAAAAAGTTCCTACAACTGACTTAAAATAAAGGAAAAAAGTTCCTATCACTTACTTGTAAGAAGAAATTAAAACCCCTACTTGCAATGATGCCCCAAAAACCCGACATTGACCAAAAACATGAGAAAAATGACTTAGAATTTCACGAAAACGGACAAGAGTGAGTGAAAAATGTTAGCCAAAAGGACTATAGACCCAAAACTGAAATTTTCAAACCTTTGCACCTCGTAATACATGCTTTGAGGCCTAAAAATGTCAAAATTTTGATGGGTTATCTCTGATTTTTGCATGTCAAGAATCAGGGACAACAATTAGAACTTAGGGTATTTGATTATTATATTAATTAATTAGGGTTAATTATATGATGTCATTTTTGTGTTTACTTTATTTTAGTTTAATTAAAATAAGAAAATACCGAATTTCATTTTTGTTTTCAATAAATTGAACAAAAATCACAAATTATGTTTTGTTAACATAACTAAATTTACCTAGGGTTTGATTGCATAATTTTGTGTTTACCTTTAGCATTTACTTTGAATTATTTTAATAATTCAGAAAAACACAAAAAAGTGATATATTTCCTAAAATTTATAAAAAGGGACATTTCAAGCTAACCAATAATACTGAACGAAACAAAAAGATGTTGAATACCATCAATATTATTCTCCTCTTGGAAAATGCTATAAAATAGATTGCTGATATCATTCAAGAACATGATGAGTTGGCTCCACTATCTTGGAGGCATGCTACAAGAGTTGAAATCTCCACTTAAGCAAACATACAAAGTATGACTTGGTAAAGGACCCTATTCAAATGTCAAGCTTCAATCTCTACAAAGGCACGGCTCCCTTACAATACCAATGAGGAAATTTTTTATTCCCTTCCTATCCACAGAGCCCTTCATGGCAATAATTAATCTGTAAAAGCTATGTTAGAAATTTAGTTGCATTGCCATTTACCTCCTTACGGAAAATAAAGATTTGTTGGGAAAGACAGTAGCAATATTACTAGATATTAGATGTACATCATCATGTATAGTACTTCTTGTGATAAATCTTGTAATTGTCTTTGATAAAAATTGAACACAGCCAGTATAAGAAGTGTACGGGGATGTCTTAAGCGAAATTTTAAATTTAATTGGCATGCTTTCCACTATCATGTATTTTTGCATCAGTCAATGTTTCTGATCTCGATGGCCTATTTTTTCTTAAGGCATCAATAGTTAGCACACCCCCTTTGATAAGTATACATTATTTTAACTCATTTTTTTGTAGTCTTCTCTTTACAATGTTGAATTGATTAATTGTCTAAAATTGTAGAACAACAAATAACAACACATTATACAGTCCTCAAATATATTAATTTTGCTGTTCTAGTTAACCTCAAGGATCATAATGTTTTTCAATTGATTTAAAGGCTTCTAAAAGATAAACCTGAATCCCATCTTACATGTTATTAAACTCGATTATCCTTCGAACTTGAGTTTTCAAGCCAGCATATGAGAAATTGCAATCCTTGTATTTTTGCATGGGCACCTATATCACACTCAAAATTGTGATTGTATGTCAAGTATTAGAAAACTTAATTTAGTTCTATAATGGCCCTTAATCAAACACGTATATATATATATATATAATGTAAATTCTGATTTGGCTGGAAACATACTGAAAGCGTAATAGAATGTTGATCGCCTTCCTGAGCAAGCTCTTCTAGTGCTGGTCCACCTCCTTTCCTCATGTCAAGCCCCAGCCATTTTGCTATTTTGTCATATGCTTCTCCAATTGCATCATCTATGGTTGTACCTAGTTGTATGTATTGACCAACATTTTGTGCAAGGATAAGAAGATTGTGACCACCTGTAAGACATTTGATAACCTTGTAAGTTAGTGAACATATACATAACTTCCCATGTTTACCAACACTATAATTCTAAAGCATACCAAATTTTTAATGATCATTACGCATATTAATGCCCCTTGATCAATTGTTTGCTTCATATTCACTTATCAAAAAATACATTTCATTAGCTCATAAGCTAATCTTTCAATTGGAAGATTCAAGATAAAGTAGACGAGAAACGGAGTTGCAATTCTATGGAAAAAATAACAATATTTCTATAAAAAGGTTAGAGACAACTAACAAGAAAAAATGAAAAAAATACTGAAAAATTAGGATGAAGACATATTTGTATGACTACTTGCCCAGTTGCACTTTTAACTCCAGAAAATGCAGAAGAAAGAAGTAGACATGTTCATCGTTTGTTGTTAAACATTATCAAAATTCTTCTTTTTCTGTGAGACATTTTCTCTCTGAGTCTCCAAAAATTCATTTGATGTTGAAACTGAATTATTTCTTTGAACGAAATCTGAGTTCAGTAATGGATGTTAATTATCTCCAGGAATAAATCAATGTACAGCTCTAGGACAATTTCTATCCATATCAAAAAACTTTCAAGCATGAGCAAATGAGCTCACAATATCACTTTTATATTTTCCCCTAGAACATTCTCAAATTACTTTTCAAATTATCGCTTTTTAAATATTTCATTACAGCTCATTAATAAAGTGACTTTTAACATTTCCCTTATGCCATTTTATAAAATTAATTAAAATAAAGTTATCCATAAAATATCACTTTATTGGACAACTTTAAATAATTAATTTAATTCATTCCCTTAAATTCCAACATTAGCCTATGAGAACAGTATAGGCTAACGGACACTTCCAGCTACTCCTCGGAAGGGGACATTACAGGTCGGGACCCTTGTTTTCTTGCTTATCTAATCAAAATCAAAGATTTTGGTTATTCAAGAGTGTGTGCTTTCAAATTTGGTGGTTGCCAAAGTGATTGCATTAACTAAAGTTTAGTAATTGCAATACAAGGACTACTTAATTAACAAAAGATTTATATTTTAAACCATGTGGGGTATATGAAGTCCAATATCATGAACTATTTTTGTTTGGGTTAACTGTACAGTATTTCATAAACAAGTTATTAACGATGATTCATGACAACTCATCACTAAACAAAAGACTTCTTACCTATTAAAAAACAAAAGAAATCTCAAAAAGGTTTTATCAGATCAAATAAAGACAAATAAGTACAAACCTGAAATAGATTCCGAATGGAAAGTGTAGATCTATCAAGTTCTGAAACAACCCAAATCCTAAGAATCATATTTATAAGTTAGATTAAATCTAGATATGTACAAAGAGGTGATTACCAGAAACTAAAAGAGTCAAGAATGGAAACTCTAGCTCCTTTTCTGTCAACCTGTAAGAAAGATGAAAATATATTGGGTGCAATACATTCAAAATAAATTGCAATATAAACTAAGAGAGGATGTTGTGCCTAAATATACTACTTGAGACTCCATTGGGGTTAGCAATATGAGAACTCTAGGAAAAACTATGCAAGAACTACAACTTGAAATTGCCATGGATGACACAAATATGCTCATAAATCAATTCAAAGCTAATAATAAACAAACAGCAAGATGCAATATATAAATATGGTAGTACATATTCCATTTTTGTATAGAAATTACAATGCATTATTTTCCCACAAAGAATGTTATCATTAAGAAGTTAACTACAATATGCCTTTGAGAAGCTGACAAGGCTTTTAAGAAGATATCATTGGATATACAAGGGAAAAGGAATAAGATAGCCACCATTGAATTCAAAGGAAAAATAGTAGCACATACAAGTAAATCTTGTGAGTCCAAGCTAAGTAGATGGAAGCATAAAGGGGTGGCCCACTTTTTGGCTTAAGTGGGACACTCAAATCAACATTTTTATCCAAATTTTCATTTCCTAACACTAGTAGCAAGAAAACCATTAAGAATTTGAAGATGATGTAAACTAGTGATTTTTGAGATTTCATGTGCAAATTCTAAATATTCTTTTCTTTTTTAATTTTAAAAACTAATTTATCTCATTTTTTAAGCATTTTCTAATAACATGTAAAGACCCAAGAAGAGATTGCAACAAGGATTCAAGCCACTTTGGACAGATCAATTAAAACAATGACAGCAAGCCACTCTCCTTGAAGACAATGAAGGTCCTATCCTGGAATGTTAAGAGGGCGTTAATTCCCTAATAAAAGGTGCCAAATAAAGCACTAATTAGATAATATCATAATAACAATCAAGATACAATTATTTTGCAAGAAACCAAATTTCTTTAGATCAAGGAAACTTAATATTGGGAAATTGGTCCAAGTGGGGGCAATATGCAATAGAATCAAAAGGTGTTTAAGGGGGTTTGGTAGTCTTGTGGAATAAAAAGAGAGTCAAAGTACAAAATATATCTTCAACCTCACACTAGATGTCAGTTAATATTCATAGCCCATCTTCTAATCTCACTTTCTAGCTGTTTAAAACAAAATTATGGGCCCACCAACACCCTTCAAAAACAATAGTTTTGGAATCAACTAGGGACAATACACAATATCCTTAAAGAGGAATTGGTAATTTTGGGGGAAGACTTTAGCACCATAGTGGATCATGATGAAAAAATGGAGCCATTATTCCTCCTCCCAAAGTTCTAGAGGATTATAAGGATTTTCTTAATTATAATTTCCTAATTGACTTCCTAACCAGCAATAATAAATTTTCTTTGTCAAATAAGAGGGATTTCCACCACATCATAGAAAGACTTGACAGATTTCTCTTATCCTCAACTTGGTTGCCTGGCTTTATGAATTGTACCAATTCTATTCTCCCCTTTTCTAGATCAAACCATATCCACTTTTATTGAATATCTTTGAAGATAAGAGTTCCTAACAAATGCCCCTTTAAATTTGAGGCAATGTGGCTGGATGCAATACTTGCCAAAGAGTTGGAAAACCACTAAAGAGATATTACATACTACTCTTCCCATCTCAACCCTAGGAACTCTTTGAGCGGTGGGGACTGGACTTCATGGTCCGCTAAAAGTCAACCAACTACATCAGTGCAGGTACATAGTCGTTACCACGGAGTACTTAACTAAAAAAGTGGAGGCTTGGGCACTGCCAGACAACACTGCGGTTAGTACGGCGAGATTCATATACAAGCATATAGTCACGAGGTATAGCATCCTGATACATATTACAAGCAATAGGGGAGGACACTTTGTCAACCATGTCATTCACTTGATGACAACGAAGTTTCAAATTTTTCACTTGTCAAGCCTGTAATACCTAAGAGTGAACAAACAAGCAGAGTCTACAAATAAAATGCTCGTCTCAATCATTCATGTCATGCGACATTGAGGAAGCTAACTGGGAAGAGAAATTGCAAGTTGTTCTATGGACTTACTGTATGACGTACAAGGTGATGACAGGCCACATGCCATTCCAACTGATGTACGATCAGGAAGTTGTAGCTCTTCTCGAGTACATGGTGCCTAGTCTGAGGATTGTTGTCGAGAACCGACTAGCCAACACGAAGAGCTTGAAGGAATGGCTATTTCAATTGAACAAATTGGATGATAAGAGAGTACTCTCCCAATGGCCAATGGAGGTGATGTAGAAAAGAAGGAAATATTAGCATGAAAAACACCTCCGACAGGAAAACTTCTAGCTAGGACAATCGGTTCTCAAATATAACGGTCATAACGAATTGAAGCCCAATAAATTCAAGGTAAGGTAGCTCAGACCATTTAAAATCCATGAAGTGGGCTACAATGGAGCAATTACACTCAAAAATTTAGATGGGACCTTGTTGTAAGATTCCATCAATGAATCAAAACTAAAACTGTACAAAGAAAGAAAGGAAGCACCAATTGGAATAAACATGTTGGGCTATGCAACAAAAGAAGACTAGAGAAAAAACAAAAATGAAGCCATGGAAGAAGAGGATTGGGAAATAACTGGGAACCAGTTTTTAGTGGAAGAAGATTGGGCAAAGGAAGGAGATCAAAAACTCATGCACAAGAGATTGGTCAAAAAACCAGTATAAGGAATTGCAATGCCACGAATACATAAACATTTAACAAATTCTCTATTCAGAACACCTACACTATGGAAGAAAGTATGGGGTCAATGGAAACTATATGCACCCTATGAAGGAGGAAAAAGAGGGTACGTGGCCTATGAACTCAACGAAGAAACTGAGAGGAAAAGAAAAAAAAAGCAGTAGAAAATGAAGATGACTTGGACAAAGACAACTTGGAGAAATATCCAAAGGAAGGACCGTGCTTAAAGGCCATAATAATGGCGAAAGATATGTTCATCACCCAACAATCCGAACACAATAAATAAGTGATCAAGTATGCCATCAAACATAATCTAGGGCCCCCTCCATTGCCGACCTTGAATGGACTATGGCTGATAATGCCTAACGCAGTGGGTCCACCGATAGTCGAAGGAGAGAATGTGACATGGTATCAAAAGTATGGAGGGCAATATGTCGATGGCAATTACAAAGGTACTAGACCTCCTCTTCTCATAGATAAAATTTTTGATTTAGAATATCTTAAAACATGTTGTGAAGAGGAATGTTATAAAAGACTTCTTTTTTCTTGTAAATGGCGGTATGCATTGAAGGTGAAAGGAAAATGAAACGACGAACGAAAGGTCAAAAAAGAAAATATAATGTTGAAGAAGATAAAAAGAATAAAAAGCAAAAAATTAAACCGGTGGAGCTGAAAACTGAAAAAAGCAAAAACTTAAAAAATCAAGGGAGAAAAATATTAAAATAAGATAGGGAAATACTAAATTAGAAAACGCTAAAGTAACCAAAATATTAAAAGTATGAATAGCAGTTGTAGGGCCAAAAGGAGATCATAAACCATTTTAGCAACAGAAAAATTGAGGTACATCAGTACCATACTAAGGAAGGTGAAGCAAGGGTTTTCAGTGCATACCGTATGATTAAAGAGAGGAAGTAAAAACTTCAAATCGTACAAGCGGTTGCAGAAAACTATGATCGTACAACTACAAGGGAAGGTGATCATATAGCTCCTACGACTCATACGACTTGCAGAAGACTATCTCACGCAGATGAGCAACATACAACGAACGAAAGACTCTCAGAGGAAGGTTGTACAACAAAGTTCAAGAAACATTGTATGATCGCTCCATTACGTCGCACGATTCGTAATCCTCCATATCGTACACAACATATAGTACAATCATCATTCGATATCGTACGGTACTGCAACAATATTCATTGTACGGCAACGACTAGAGCAAAGATGAATGACTGAGGTGACCATATAGGTACGGCTAGAGAAATTCAGAAACACCATACGAGTACAACATCTGGGACTTAGGAAAACCGTATGAGCACAAAAGAAGGAACTCAAACAAGCTGTACAACGTAGGAATGCAAGGTAGAACAAATTTTCACTGAGAATTAGGAGTATCGTATAGTGGAGAAATAAGTCCATCATACAACCCAAAATCTACATAGTACGGCTAAAGAAAATTGTGCAAGGGAAACATTGGAGAGTACGGCAGATTGAGACACTGAGTTGGCGAGTTCGTTGCTGTAATCATTTTCAAGAAATACATAGTCTATTTAACCTGTGTCTAAGAGTGTCAAAAGTTTATTGCCAGACAGTGATTGCAGACATGGCTACCAACAGTAGCAAAGGCAAGCGACCAACACCTTTTAGACCCCGTATTGCATTAGGGAAAATGATGAGGGGGAAGGATGATGGCACCATCACAGTCAACACCATCACTTGGGAGAGTCTCAACAGCAATGAATGTCGATCACGGTGGCTAGGAGCACAAGATGATCACATTATAAAAATAGCACTCCAATGGGCACAGGTTGACAAGACTGCTCAACTACCATTCTTCGATTCAAGGGATTTCGAGCCATACTTGCGCCAGATGATAGTATAGTATAACAACACTCTCACAAGTTGGTGATTGACTACAAAGGATGCCCAGTGACCATATCCTTCGCACCTGCAGAATTTTCTAGGGTATTTGGGATACCTTCAAGAGGAGCAGCAGTAGCCAAACCAATGGGGAAGATGTCACGACAGCAAAAGGAGTCACTCTTGGAGAGAGTATGTTATTCAGACCTCACCCAGCAGGAGAAAGATAGTATTTCGAGCATGGGTAACAAAGGTCCAAGAAAACATTTCCTCACCACTCCTGAGTGGAAATGCGTCCTCAGCTTGATCTAGTGCAGAGTCATAGGAGCTAGCAAAGCATCAGATATTGCAATGTGGATGATTACCCTCATGGTCGGTGGTTCCTCAGCTAGGTTTTTGTAATGGTCAACCCTGATTTGCATATAATTTTTTCAGTTTTCACCAACTGAACTAATCAAACATTTTGTCAAACAGTTTTCATTTTAACTTGTTTGTCAATTGGTTTCCAGAACAATAAAGGATTTTATGCCACAAGTGCAAGTGTAATCAAATTCACTTTAATATCCCTTGTTGATTCACCTAGAACCTTTTCACTCAATGATTCAAACATGTATCATGCATAACAACAGACTCTGAGATTCTAGTTATATCACTTGTTTCAAATGTAATGTTTTTCCCCAAACTTGAATTGCATAGATTATATGGAACTAAGGAATCTCATAAATAACAAGAACAAGGATAATTAAAGCCTTTCTCATTAGAACTGCTATTACATGCTACAGAAGTAATATTCAGAATTCTAAACTTATAACCAATCCACAGTTTGTAAGTACTTGGCAGCTCACAGACTTGCATTCACAAAAATTCCAGTATTCCAAAACTATTCCACTCTTCCAGATGACACTGTACAGTCATCATTGCTCTTAATATTGTACAGTAGTCACAACAACAATTATTAACTTCTCCAGATTCGAACGATTCTATCCATTCTCATACAACAGATTTTGTAATCAAAATGCAGCATTATCTCAGATATTCCATTCAATTGAACAACATTTTGTTTCATACCCTAGCTCCTTAATACAAACCCTTGACTCCCAGACATTTCCAAAGGCAGTGGTTATACATCGAAAAAAATGTCAAACTCCCGATACAAGAAGCTTTTGTTCTTTTTAACTTGACACAGCATTGCAATTTAGGCGATTCCTAGATATATTAAATTCAGTCGGTTTATTTAAGCAAAACTCCCACATCATCCATAATACTCCAAAAATTGACTTATGTTTGAAGTCCGCCTTCTTCAATAAGTCGACATAATTCTTTAATCTTCTTTGGCATGTATCGGCACCAAATATAATAAAATGTTTTTCCCTTTATTGATATCAGCTCCCTTAAACAAGATCTTATTTTTTCCTTGATATGATCGGGCCAAAATAAACAGCTCCCGACAGGTTTCATTTTAGGAAAGTGGCTGAATTAAATTAATATTCCTGTTTATTTTGACACCCCACCAACATAGCTTCTACGTGTCCATTGACAAGGGCGGCTCACACTTAATGAGAAGCGGTTCTAGAGGAGATAATAACTTCACCAGATTGGCGTTACAAGATCAAGAAGCCTTGTATTCTCTCTTTCTCACAGAAACGGCAGATAATGAAGGTGTGGCTTCTTCAATTTGATGCTTTCAAACTTTAATTCAAAATATCAAAGCCTTCTTATATTCCACTAGATCAAGAATTCCAAGTGCGTCTCTTTCCTTTCTGACTTCATGTCCTCAGTGCAAACACAAATCCTGGCTGACTGAGGATATCCGCTTTGGAGTTGATATCGATTTTAAATAACCACGACAATTCTGCAACCTCCTGAATGATTCAATACGTTTAAAGATTTCCACAAACTGCAATGTTGGAAACAATATTATATCGCATCCTTCTCTGTGATACTCTGAATATTATGCTCAACTGAAGTGACAGCTTACAAAGCTTCACACGGCCCTCATGAATTTAACCTCCTTAACCATTCGAGTTAGCAGTACTTGGAAATTCACTAGTCCAGAGTATTAAGATTCACTTCTCCTTCGAAGTAGAGTTGTCGTAAGCCTCTCCTATAACGGTTTCTTGAACATTACAGAAATCTAAATAAAGTTTTTATTCTCCAGATTAAACACAGCAGGCCAGACTTTTGCATTATTACAACGATCCCTTATTCTGAATTTACCACAATTCTTTCAATACATGCTTTCAGAAATATTGATATTATGATTCTACCTTTCATCTTGTCTTTCATTTAATACAGAAACATTTCTGATATCTTTCAAAACCAGGTATATTTACTATTACCCCCAATCTGTCAATTTATTCAATCTTTAAACTCAAAAATCCGATTTGAAAACAAACCTCCCAAATTTCTAACATTGCATTCGTTAAGCTCAACTGCAAAATCTAAGTGACTTTGCTATTGCAGAATTGGGTTTCCGTCCAATTCTTGAACCTGAAGATTCCCATCCTCAAGCTACAAAAGAGCCAAGCTCTCCAAATTTACAATCAACCATATATTTTATTCTTTGTCTTGTCTCTTGGCTTTCTGAGACTCTTCAAATTCTCCTCTTTTAACTTCCAATTGTGACTTAATTTTGATTTTCATTTAATAAGTCACTAAATATAATATTATTTAATTGATAATATTTCCCTTTTGAATTCACATTTGGAGGAAATATTAAATAATTAAAAATAATATTATATTTCTCCATGTAACCAAAAACAGGACATTCTAGTTTTCAGAGGTTTATCTCTAAGTTACTGGTTCGGGTTCGGGGACGGGTTCGGGTACGAGAACCCGGTACGTGGGTACGGGCAAAATTTTTTTAGGGGTTTGGGTACGTATGGGTACGTGTGTATATATATATATATATATATATATATATATTAATAATTTAATATATTATAAATCTATATATATGTATTATATATACAAAAAAATAAGAGAAACATAGAGAATTGTTACAATTGTAAAACTAAATCATTTCATAGTATGATACTTGATCATTGATCAATGCCAAATGCCAAAGATAAATATTAAATGCCAATTGATAGTTGAAAAATATTCAAATAAAATTACTGAATTACAAAAGTCAAAATGTAGTTCATGAAACATTGAAACATGATTCAATGTTCATTGTTCATGTGCTCATCAATCATCAAAAGGATTGTCAGAATCATCATGACTTGGATTTTGAGTGGTTTCAACTTCAAAATCATCATCATTTGAACCCAAAGCGGATCCAACACCATGTGATATGTCATCAATATCACCCACATCATCCATAGTGGCTCTAGCAAGATCCTGAATGGTTGCATCCAAGTCAGTAGACTCGGGTGCTACATCCCAAAGCCTCGCTGCCCCCTGCCTGTATTGAGGATCCTTACGTGACAGAAGACGCAAATTGGAATGAATATACACTAAGTCTTCAGCTCTTTTTGCAGCCAACCGGTTACGCTTCACTGAGTGGATAAAGGAGTATGTACTCCAATTCCGTTCAGCGGCAGAAGAGCTTGCAACCTGGAGAGAAAACCAACAAAATTAAAAATAAAATAAAAAAATGCAAGATAAATTCAAGAATGTTAAGTGTTAAATTTTACAATACAAGTGGCCAAAAAAAAAAAACTTACTTGTGAGAGGATCTTGATTGCAAGAGGTTGGAGGTACATATAATCTTGACCATGAAGGTACCACCATGTAAGACCATCCATTTTGTATTGGTCTCTAGCAACAGAAGCATTATAATTTTTTGATTTTCCTGTGACAAACATTCCAAATTCTCTCATGACACTTGCATGCACTTCTGGATCACTGAACATTCTACTAAATGCCGTCTTATACCCATTAGCAACTTCAGCATCTCTATATGGCGGTATTCTCCCTGGGATAGAAAGCACTTCAGTGGTATAGTACCTCGGAGATAGGGCATATGCAAGGAGGTGCAATGGAGTTGTCATCTTGTTCCAACGATGAAGAACAATTGCTTCCACCCTTTTGTACAAGGTGTCTTCAGGATCATTCTCTTTTTTTTGTATTTCTATTTTTATTTTTTCCAACATTGTGTCCATGCTATCATAGACATCCCCCAAGCATGGTTCATCTGTATCAGCAAACCGAAGCATAGACATGATAGGTTCGGTGAATTCCAATACATAATTCACACGATCCCACCAATCATCATTCAAGATCAATGCCTTGACTTTTTGGGCCCTCTCTGAATTTGATTGCTTCCATATACTCCATTGGTTGCTAATAACCATTTGACTCAATGCATCTTTCACCTTCACAAGTCGTCTCAGAACAATTGTGTGAGATGCAAACCGGGTCTCGGCAACCTAAGAACATGTTAATAGTAAGTTAATAACACATTTAAAATATGTAAATAATGCATAAAAATTATTTTATTCAATTATGTAAAACATGACATAAATGATAAATGAAACTAAATAAATTAAATTTTAAAATTTACCTTCAACAATTCCAATGTTGAAAAAGTTCTGAAAATTGCTTGTGACATATGGTGGTTTGTCACAAACATCTGGATCTCCTCAGACTCCTGGTATATTTCTTTCACCCACTCTATTTGGGTGCCAATTGCTTGCATCACCAAATTGAGGGAGTGTACGGTGCACGGTGTCCAAAAGATGTGCTCATATCTGGCCTCTACCAAAGCACCTGCAGCCCTGCAAACTTTTGCATTGTCCGTAATTACTTGGACAACATTTTCACTACCCACCATCTCTATGGAGTCAATGAGAATCCTGGAAATGAACACTGCATCTTTCACTTGCCCTTCACAGTCAACCGCCCTCAAAAACATTGCCCCCTTGGGGGACACTGCAATAACATTAATCAATGGACGGTTTTTGCAATCTTTCCATCCATCGGAAACAATAGATACACCTGTTTCAACCCAAGAATCTCTAATTGGTTTTAGTTGGGCCTCTACATATTTCCTCTCTTTTTGCAATAAGGTGGTACGCACCTTTTCATACCCAAGACTTGTGAAATCAGGAGGTGCACTATTTATTGCTGACACCATGTCCTTCCAATATGGTGATCTCACCAAGTTGAATGGAAGACCATTGGCATAGAGGCAACGTGCAATTTTTTCTTCAGCAATATCTCTTGCCTCCATTTTAAATGCTTTCTCTAATGGACCTCTCTTGCGGGTGGTGGTTTCTGGTTCTTCATCTTCTTCTTCCGTAGAGGGTATAGACAAGAAGGGATGTCTAGAGGGCCTAACTATCTGATGAGTGGGTAATGTTTGTTTTTTCTTTCCGGAACTATAACTAGTTTGTTTTCCTCTTGCAATTGAATTGTCAGCATCTTCTTGTTCTTTTATAAATGCTGCTATTTGTACAGCAGAAAACCCCTTCTTATCTGGGCCCACACACATATTAATCCCTTTACCACCAGGGCCCATAAAATGAAGTTTCACTCGGTAGTAGGAGCTATTATATTGTACATTGCAAAAATTACACTTCCAAACAAACCCCCCACCTCCAGGAATTTGTGAAATTCGTGTGGTATGTCTCCATAAAGGAGATCCTTTATCAATTTTAAACTTTTGGCTTCCATCCCCACCCACTGAACTTTGACTACTTGCCATTGTTGCAATCTATAAAAAAAATGAAAAAAAAATATATATATTTGAAAAACTTCTTCACAAACTTGAAAAAATTCATCAAAAACTAAGAAACTTAAAAAAATTCATCAAAAGATTGAAGAATAGGGTTTAAATGCATACCTTGAACACTTAAATCTCCTTTGTAGAAGCTTTTTGCCACTCCACAATCGATCTCTTTCAAATGCAATCACCTCCCTTCAAAATGCTAAGATGAACAAAAAAAATGGAGAGAGCAAAATGAGAGGTAAAAATGAAATGTTTTAGTGTTGAAAGGCCTCATATTGGGTCGTTTTAGGGTTTAGAGGAAAAATAGAAATTAAAAAATTGTTTTTTTTTCACTTTTGGGCCCACTTTTTAAGAGCTGGGCCGTGGGTTCTCAAGGGTTCGCCCGGGTACGCGGCTGGTACCCCCGGGTCCGCGTACCAAAGGGCATGGTACTTGCTGGAGTGCGCCGCGAGTGCGTCGATACAGGGGCCAGGTCGCTGGCAGCGCACTACGCCCACATCTTAGCAACCATAACCGGGTTTGAGGCCTGTGGGTACGAATCCGGTAACACAGGTTTATTTCAATTTTCTCTTGTTCAATGACACAATGATTTGGTGGTGGACCTTCTGGAGGTCGTTCTGGTTGATTTCTACACACTAACTATTTATACTAAGTCACTTGGTCATATCACCTATACTTCCTATTTATAGTTAAGTCTTATTTGGATCAGTTGTCATCAAGCCTACATCCAGAAAATATGATCGAAGCACTATTTGAGCTGGTGTTGGGTAATTTATTGAGGATTAATGGTTATTATATTATTAAAGTTATTCGACTTTAATAATATTAATATTTAATGATAACTTATTAAAAGGTAATATAAGGAGGTTGAATGGAAATTAATAAAGAATTATATTAATAATGCTTTATTAATTTATTATTTTAAAAAGGCCAGATACATCAAAAGCAAATATTTATTTTATTTAATTATTTGGCCAAGTGGGGATTTGGAGTATAAAAGCAAAAAGCATTTGCTTTTTCATTATCATTGATCATTTTATAAAAACTTGTGCAAAATTGAGAGAGCTGAGCAAACAGGGTTTGCCGGTTTGAGATTCAAGCTTTTTGAGGACGAAAACCCTCAGAGAGGACAATGTCTACAAGTGTGGAAGATCACCCAAGGGCATTCTGAGAGATAGTCTCACACAGAGATTATTACAAAGCTTCATCAGTTTCCTGGAGATAATCATTCAGGGGTTTACAGAGTTTTCAGGGTTCAGTTTGAAGATTGTTGATATTCACAGCTATTGATCAAGCATTCCCAGATCTAAGATTTATGTTGTTGATTCCTAGTATGGATTTTATGTATTTCCTAAAGAATTAATAAAATTTGGTTATTTAACTTCTTGCAACTGTTTGGAAATCGGTTTATTTGCAAATATCTATGTTTGTATTTCCTAGTTAAACCCCAAATCAAAGGGGTTTATCAAAGCTCTACATTTTTTTGCCAAACTGTGGGTTTTAAACCAAAAAAAAAATCGGATTTGCCAGGGTTTGAAAATTTGTATTTCATGGTTTGGGTTTAATAGTTGCAGCGGAAGATGATTGTGTTTGCAACCATGAGGGATCAAGTAAATTGAAAAAAGAAAATTACCCATTCTTGGCGTATTAATCTTTGGGAGAGAGATCGAAACATATGTTGTGATTGACACCTGACTAAAGGCTAAGAAATTACTCCGTAGGAGTTTGGGAGGTAATTTTGTCCTTGTTTCACAACCCAGCTCCTTTTTTCGATTATTTTATAAGGAGCCATACTTTGTAAATCCGGGTCAGCTTGAGGGGCGCAAGTCAAAGAGTCAGGTCAAAACAAATGGCAGAAAGGAAATCACATATGTCAAAAGGGGCTGCATGAAGATTATATCTTGCCATTTTTAATATTTTATTTAGCCACATCTATCCTGCTAGGGTCGTGAAGGTTTTGGATTTAGCCGCATTTTTCATCACCGCCTAACCATTAAGAGCTGCTTATATTCTTTGAATGCATTCAAAGAGATTAAATCGCAGGAAAAGACGAAATAAAAGAGAGCTGCAGATTTAAGGAAAGACAAATCGCAAATGGGGGAATGAGAATGCCAGTCGGCAACTGGCAGGTCAAAATAAGTCGACGCTAGTATCTTAGCTAGCAGGAGCAATTTCAAAGGAGCTGATACCATTTAAGGAGGTGTCACCTTGTGATATTTTCTTGTCTCATACTAGTAACGACTTCATTGGAGGTAATCACTTCATCATTGGCTGGCCAAGGGAGTACACGGAGGTGGCAAAGTCAATACAGTCAAACCAAGGCAGCGTGATCTTCCTACGCATGTGCAAAGCCTTAGTCGTCGCCCCTTTATGAAGCCAAGTGCTGAATAAAGGCGATCGCGGGTCTTTGAGGAGGCAGTCTGTGGATTTAATTAAGCTGCCAGGTTTGCATTAAATTGTGTGAGCTGGACAGGAAATCAAATGAGACAAAGTTGGTTCCGATGATAAATTGGGGACATGAGCATCTTCAAATACCCAAGGCGTGAGTTTCTTGGAGCGGCTTGTGTAAGACATAGTCCAGGTCATTCAATGCACATATAACAGTGCCAAATCATCAAGGTCAACACAGTCAGTTGAATATGGGAATAACTCTGTTTAATTATTTTAAACTAAAACCCTTGGCTAGAGTTTAGCACAACCTTTCCAAAGGTTGTCAATCCTCTAATAAACTAATCGCAGACTTTAAAGATTAGTATATTGGAACTGCTATTTGTTCTCTTCAGCCATGTGAGCAAGAAAAATTGTCAAAAGAAGTCAGCAATTAGTCAGAGGTATTCGTGGGTTCTGGAGAATTTGGACAAGCTGGGAAAAAGACCAAAAACCTTGAGAAAAGTCCGTTTAAATTATATATTTTACGAAGGCTGGAGTTTGGGGTCAATCACATCATCCAAGGTTTCTCATTTTGTGAGTTGTTGCCTTTCCCAAAGCCACGTGAGCAGCTAGAGTGTAAAAGAAGACAAAAAAAAAGAATTCTTGTGCAGCGTAGGAGTTACAAATAGAATCAAGCATGTGTGTGGGACCAGCAAATAAGATGTGGAGGTGACTTGACATGCTACGTGGGTCTGAGATTTATATTACTACCTTTCCAAAAGGAGTTGCCTACTTCAGGGCCCCATAGCTTAATATATGCAAAGGAGCAAGGAATTGAGGTTGGCTGGGTGTTAACTTTCCTCAGACTATCGCAAGAGTTGAGACTCTTTAAGGAAGAGTATCATCCAGAGCAGCTTAAACAGAAGAAGTTGTTTCTATAAGGTTTATTTTAATTAGTGCAGCTAAGGAATCAAGGCTGACTTGTTATAAGTTCCAATGCCTTCCTATATCCAATGTGGAATGATCATTACATGGTGTTGCTACACAGTCAACAAAGGGTTAACTGTTGCAAGCAAAGGAGCAAATTGTTGGATTAATTACCAGGGCAAAGTCATAGGAGATTTCGTGTTTATTCTTGATACTGCTGTTATAACATCAAGTTTAATGCCGATTACTGCTACCTCTTGAAATTATTATTTTGTACTGGCAACACATATATATCTGTAATTTGAGTCATTAAGATGGTAAGTAGTTTGTGTGATAAAGTAATTGTGAAAGAACATCAAAATATTGAAATCCAACTGCAAATTGACTCAGAACAGCAAAGGGGTTAATTGTTTGAAAAAATCTCAATCAGTCAAACAAGGTGGGACACTCATTGAACAACTTCAGGGTAAAAGATGACTGCAGTTGATAAGTCTATATGTGAGTTGATGCAAAAATTGTATAATCTGATGAAGGACCTAGATATTAAAAGGGCATGTTCAAGGATGGTTGCAAAGCCAAAATGTTTGGATAAGGAAGAAGAAGCTTTGGTTTGTGAAACAAGTGAAACAGAAAACCAAACATCTATTGCAGCCACATCCGAAGAGCAACCTACAGTAGGAAGTGCATTTTTCAGTCATAGGGAAGACGTTGCAGCAGGCAATGAGGTTAGTTTCCAATGTGATACACTTCATGGGTCAACACCTATTGATGGGCATATTGTGAGTGATTGTGTTAGAGCCTACAAACCAATTGACGGTGATGATTCTGCATTCCCTTCCAGTGATGATGTTACCAAAAGCATGACATCATCTAGTGAAATAGCTAAGTGGGGCGATGATCATGACTTTGTCTTTGGAACTAACACTGCCCTAGTTCCAAATCAACAAGTTTGCAAAGAGATCATCATAGAAGAAGAGTTTGAACAGGTGATGGAGGAGTACGATCTTGTCCATTTCCCAAAAGATTTAGAAAGAGATAATTCAGATCAGCAAGAAGACAGTTTACAATTTGTTAATAATCCATTGTTTGGGGTTGATGTTGAATCGTTTTATGATAATCCACTCTTTGAATTGGATAATGATGCCCTTTCTGATCCCTCTATGGAGTTTGGCAATATTCGTAGGAAATGGAATCCTAGTAATGGATCAGGACTTCCGACAGGGCTTACTGGTGTGTTCCACAACGTACATAATGTGCCATGTGCATACGGCATTACTTTCAGCCCATTCACATTTAATTTGACTATGAGGAAGAAGACATGCTGTAATGTCCCCTTTTTAGCTAATTTCAGAGTTTGATGGATTGGCCTATAATCGGGTCCTCGTAGGTTAAGGTTGGTGTTTAGAGGGCCTTTTGTGGGAATTTATAGGTTCTTCAGATGGCAGCTTATAGTGTTTTCTTCTCCAGTACTTGGGCATATTCAAGGTTAGCCTTATTGGGGTGTTTCAGGCTCCGTTTATACACACTTACTACTATTAATAAGTCACTTGGACGTTGGGGGCCAACCTTACTATTTTTAGTAAGGCATCTAGATGAGCAGTATGAGGAGTGGGCAACCTCGTGGTGTTAGCAGAATCAGTTGATGATGAGTATTTAAGGAGTTATGATTAATTGGTTATTATTAAAGTGCTAACTTTAATAATAATTAAATATAAAGTGCATTAATGAATTGGCCTTTATAATATATGGTTTTTTTATAATCATGAGGTCTGTTGGCGTAAAAACTAACACCTCTGGAGTGCAGGTTTGTATGGACAGTTATGCACACTGCGTAATGAGTGCTCTTCAAATTAGGAGGGGAAGCTCCCTCGTAGTGCTGGAATGCATGGAAAAGAAAAGTAATCTAAGTCCTATCTTTTTGTTCTCAGCTGGAAGAGGCACAAGGTTAAGAAAACCAAGAACGTTGCAGCTAAGGATTTTCTGGTTTCACAGATCATTAACTACAACTAAGCTAACTACTTTAAATCTATCCAATTTCCTCAAGAAAACAGAGCATGAGGAAATGAAGCAGGGATGATTATTTGACGATAACCCGGGTACGGACTCACAACGTGAAGGCAAGGTGGCACAACTATCTGCTTGTCTGAATAGGCTTATTGGAAACAACAATACACGATAAACTAAGTACAGATTCTCAGCTTGAAGGCAAGGTGGCACAACTATCGGTTCAATCTGAATAAGTTTATTATTCACACACATCATACGATAACCAAGAACAAATTCTCAACTTGAAGGCAAGGTGGCACATCTATCAGCTCAATCTGAACGAGTTTATTGAACACATAACATGAAGGATAGCCAACTAGGATAATAAATTGCATTGGCGAGACACGCATACAATCTACGATCAACTAGCCACTATATCTAACTAAGGCAAGCATTCACCATAATAATTGCATGAAACCCGAGTGGCATAACAATTCATTATCATAATAAATACTCATGAACAGATACAGAACGAGCAATATTACAGGCAAGGTAGGCACAGCATATATTTCTCTCTCGTGCAAAAGTTATGTACAAATGAGCAAAAGCTCTTATTTATAGACATCGAAAGGTGTGGGGAACCCTAAAATCACCTTGAGTCAACTACAGTCTTGCAATGCATGCAAGATTTATTGCTAAACCCTAATAAAGCAAACTATACAGTTAACTGGAAAACTACCATCAGTTAACCGAAACATTTAACCTAAATGGACAATGTGCAAGCATGCACGTCCTTATTTAAAGAAAAGTTAACTGGACACTACCTTCAGTTAACTGGAAACCCTAACCCTAACTCCTATGAAGATAATCCCAAGGAAGAGATAAGCATGTATGAAATCAGCGAGTGAACTCAAGACTGAAAGTCGAGTTAACTGTTGCTCTTGACTCTAACCTCGAAACTAACTGCATATTCTAACTGACAGATCACTGGCTGCTATCTCGAGCAACTCAAACAATCTTGGAAATATCCACTAGCATTTTACTGACTAGTAACTCTGGCGGCTTTGTAAATGGAGTGATCTTTGTTCCTTCTGCAACTTAATGTTTCTGATGCTTTTCTTGATTCTTCTCAACGAAAAAGTGTTGCATGATGAAACCACGAAGCTTGATCGCAAACACTCTGGTTGCGAGAAATACACACGAACTTGCTGCACACGCAGAATTCCAATGATCCACCCCACGTCTACGCTTGTCAAATTGTCTGAATCAACCCTCGGATGCACTTGCTTTTCATTGTCAGCTGCTCTGATGAAATCATGAACTAAGACTGATTTGGTCTTGAATTTAGTCTACGTGAATTGCATTCTAAAAAACTCGCCCGTTGACTGTGAACACGACTATATTCTGACAACTTTCTGAAGAGGCTGAAAAAGCTCTGGTCAAGCTAAAAATAGCTCACTGCGGGAAAGTTTTTCGAATTTTTTTTGAAACGTGGGTTTTGTGCAGAATCAAATTCTAAGCAAACCCAGATCAATAAAAATTTGAAAAAGTGAGTTTTAGCTAGGCATGCAAAGACTTTTCAATTGAGAAAAGTAGGGGTTTTTAGAGCTTCCTGGGGCAATTTTTCTTGAGAAAAACTGGAACATGGGTTTTGTGCATAACGGAATTCTGAACAAACCCAGATGATGCGATTTTCAAAAAGATGTGATTTTGGCCCACATACAAAGAAATCTTCGGAAAAAAGCACAGAGCTTCAGAATGAAGGCTGCGGGGCAATTTTCTCGAAAAAATCTAAGACATGGGTTTTGCTGCTGATGCTGAAATATGCGAACCCAGATGGTCAAATTCTGAATATTTTGTCGTTTTCTTTGACATGCGAAGAAAGTACCTAAGATGAGAAATAGAAGAAATAAGACAGAAGAAAGAAGGTTTTATTTGCTCTGCTTCTGTAGAATTCGCCTATCTCTGTTTTGGTTTTGATGAAACCTACATGCAAAACAAAGTCTGGAATATTCTTCTTCTGAACAAACTGAATCCGTTGCTACGAAGAACGCTGAAATCTGACACCTGTAGCACCTCGAATCCTCAAATGCATGAAGAAATCGCCATGTTTTGAGCTCTGAATGATACGACTTGCTCAAGAATGAAGAAATAAGAACGACTTTTGTCTTTAAATAAATAAAATTCATTTAAAATTCGTCCATCTTCTCAAACTCAAAGCGCACCTCTTAATTTGGCAGTTAACTGAGCCTCAAATTAGGGCGCATAATTAACTAAGCCTTCAAAATGAATGCCTAGAATGTGATTGGTTGTGAACTGAAGCTTAAAATGCATGAAAATGATGCTTTAATAGAGCGCCACTTTTAACTTTAGTTGAACTGCCCATGCAAATCAGTTAAACTTGTGCATGCAAGTCAGTTAAGTGCACATGCAAAACAGTTAACTTCACATGCAAATTAGAATTCAACATCCTCTTCAGTTAACTGAACATGCAAATGCATGCACACTGCAGATGAACTGAACTTCTAAAAATAGTAACTCAAAATGAACTTCAGTATTTTCTGCATGCAACCCAGAAAACGTTCAGTTGAATTGAAGTTAGAAACCCTAATTAGGGCGCACCAGTCAACTTGTTTTGAAAAGTCAACTTTGACCCTTAAGGCGTTTTTCCAGACTTAGCCAATTTTGATGAAAATTTGGATTGTAACCTTCGCCGAAGCCTCTGTTCGAGCACTGATTCTAGATGACTGACAAGCCCGATTGACTGGCTGACGATTGCATTGCAGAGCAAGGCAAAAACTGATCAAAAGACTCCTTGAGACTGCAAACCATAAAACTAAGATCTGAAGGCTCAAAAATCCAAGCACCCTTTTCAAAAGCTGCTCTTTTTCACAGACTTAGTCAAATTTCTCCATCTTCATTCCGTACGAAGGAAAAACTGAATCCTCCATAACTTCTGTTTAACAAAGTTCCAGGACTGGATAATTGGATCACTGCGGAGCTGACTTCATTCCACACAACAATTCCTAGACAATATTTATTCAAATTCCAACATCTGAGGGTTGAAAAACAAGGGCGCCTTTTTCAAAAAGTGCTCTTTTCATCCCAGAGATAGCCATTTTCTCAACATTTTCATCTTACGAAGGTAAACCAGATTCCCTCGTATCTCGCATTCAACAAACTTTCAGAACTGACGAATTGGTGTAACGTGAAGCTGAAACCATTCCGCAAAACAACTGCAAAGGAACATTTCCCAAGAAAACATCATCTGAGAGGTGAAAAAAGAGGGCGCCTTTTTCAAAAGGTGCTCTTTTTTCGTCTAGAGATAGCCATTTCTGGAACTGACCAAAATATCACTGAAACTCTGACTGCGGGCAGCTAGGTTATCTTCTGATCTGACGGAGACAGGTGTAATGTCCCCATTTTGGCCCTACACTCTTCATTTGGATTTAGCCTATTTCTAGAAATCCGTAGGCTAAGCTGAGGTGGAAAATTAGGGTTTCCTCTTTCAGATACTGCTCAATTGGCATTCTGAGGTTGTTGTGTAGACTTACTATTTATAGCAGTTCGCTATTTTTAGCAAGTCTATCTTTTGGCAATATCTGTCTAGCAGCAGTTCAATCCTTTGCAGTTCAACGTTCAGTTTGGCTTTCTGTTGTTTTGATGTGAACTTACTATTTATAGCAGTTGGCTATTTTTAGTAAGTCTAATTTTGGCAATAGCATCATCAGCAATTCAGCTCAAGTCATTTTGCTATCCTTCAGTTTCAGTTTGGCTTTGGTTATCTCCATGGATTAAGTTTTATACTTAGTCATTTTTATGTTTCTCAGTTGTACCCCCACGCCTAGGAATGATCACTTCATGTTGTTTTTAAAAGGGGGTCATTAAGGGGTCAATGGTGCATTTAATGAATTATTAAATGCTTTATTGTTGCAAAGTGAAGTTGGATGCCTAAAAGAGGTTGATTAATATTTTATTATTTCAAAAAGTGAAATGCTTAAAGTGGCATCCCTTTTGGAAGTTGAAGTGATTCAACTTCTTGGAATTTGAAGAGTCTCTTGTTGCTTCATTTGCCAATTGAAGCTTATATATTGCTACTGTTTGAAGAGCTGATTATCTTTGGAAATATTGTAAAGTTATGCTGCTGGTTTAAAATCCAGAATCCGGCTAAGGGAAAGCTTAGCAATTTGACTCCATTCTTCGGGCCTGAAACTATGGTTCCCTAGATGGTGGATTGAGACTGTGCTTCATCCAGAAGTGCACATTGAGTTTCAAAGTTGAAGATTTTGTAGTTTTTCATAATAATTTTCAGAATTGTGTTTGCTGGTCATATCATGGTTTAAGGAGGTTTTCATTAACAGCTTTTTGTATGATTTTTATGTGCTTCTGGGTATTGAAGAAATTGATTCCTAGTACATGGGCACCCCTTCCCACAGAAGATCAGAATTTAATTTGAAGAATTTTGAGAGTTTTTACCATCTTGGAGTTGCTGGTTTGTCTACAACTGAAAGAGTTTTTTGTTAACAGCTTTTTGAGCATATTAAATATCATTCTGGGTATGTTTACAAAGTGGTTCTAGACCCAAGGCGACCCCTTCCACAAGAGATTGGAATTTATTTCCAAGTCTTTGATTTTTTATTGCTAAATCGCCCTTCTCAAGAGTCGTACCATGTTGGGAGCATTGGGAATTGTGCAAGTAAATTAATGGTTGCTTTTTGAAACTGTTTCATAATCATGACATGGGCGCCTATCCCCCTGAGGTTCATTGCAATTGATTTCACTCAATTTGGAGGTAAATTGATAAAGTTATGTGCATTTCATTGATGTACAGTTTGCTGGTCTGATTTTCTGTTAACATTGTTTCTATATCAAACTTATTAAATAATTGTACTTGCTGGTTTGAGCTTCAATTCTTCATCTTATATCATTGTAAATGTTAGAGATAGTGATACTCTAACTGCTTAATCTTCTTGGAAGATTATGTAATGTACCCATTTTTAGCACTACACCTTTCAGTGATTGATGGCCTATCCCCGGTGAGCTGTCGGCTAGCAGAAGCTCGAATCAGGGTTTCCAAACTTCTTAGAGGATGTTTTCGTCTTTTTGCTGAGTCTGCATTTGGAATTGTTGATTTTGGATTGCGGATTCTTTCTGGGTTTTCAGAGAGCTTCGCGTTGGTGGTTTCGGTTCGGCATTCTGAGCAATTACATGGATTTACTATTTTTAGTAAATTCTATTTTTAGCAGTTGACTTGTTGACTCCTAATCAGTAGGCTTCACTATGGCAGTCTGTTCAGACGGTATGGTTGAAATTGACTTCTGATGCATTTCCATGGTGATATAAGATATTTTATATTATAATGTTATAATTCAACATTATAATTCCTTGTTCTAACATCATGAATTAATATTGTCTTTAAAAGGGGGACATTGAAGGGTATTTTCACATGGAGGAAATATTTTAATATTTCTAAAGGCCAAATTTTAGCTAGAGGATTTGGACGCCAACTTTGAGGGAGATATTATTTTATTAAAAGATTTATTTTTGCTCTTAAAAAGGGACGCCACTCTTGGAGGGAAAATGAAGTCAAATTCAAATTGGAAAAAGGGCGCACTTTCTAGAAGCATCTAGAGATTCTCTACTAAGTCTATAAAAGAAGGCCTTCTCTCTTCATTTTATCATCTTATGACTTGAGTAATGTTATGCTGCCGAAATGGTATTGGGATTGCTTCGAGGAATGAATGCCTCCTAGCCTTGGCTCGACTTCTTGCTTGAAAGATAGCAACTAGTGGAGAGTTAGTTTGTAGTTGAGTGGATTTTGTAGTGAGATTTTTGCATTGTAGTAGTTATTTTGCATTTGTAGTTCAATTTCTAGCATGTTAATGAAGTTCTGGAGTTGCTGATTTACTATAGCTGCATGTTGTATTTCCTCATAAGTCAAAAAATAAAAATATATTCGTTCTGGGTATTGGCTAAAACCATTTCTATGCCCTAGGTGCCCATTTGTGCAAATTTTGGTGATTTATAATGAAGAATCTGATTTTATCTTGTTGGTAGAACATTTCTAGAGGCTATACCATTCTCTTCCGCCTGGCAAGTGTTTAGAAAAAAAATACTTCAATTTGTCAGTTGTTTCTTTGTCTAGTCTTTATTGTCATCATCCTAGCATTCGTTTGCATCAAGTCTCATGTCATTCTGACAAGTATTGAGTGAGTTGTGAGCATTTTAGTGGATTTTAGGGTTGTTGGTTTTGCATTTAAAAGTGCAGATCTGATTTGATCAGAATCTTAAATCTGGTTTTTGAGAGAAGAAATCAGTTTGGTATTTCCATTAAGCAACGAGAATTCTATATCTAAATGCTCGTTGAATTTTTCTAACTCTATGCTCTTGGCAGGCGAATTCTCTATCATATTGTAAGCTGACAGTAGTACTGGCAGCAGTTCTTAATCTTGCTTAATTATCTGATTTGTAATGCTCATCTTTACATTCTGTAATTTCCTTGTAATATCTTACATCTCCGCCCTATGGTAGCTCCTTTCCCATTCCGGGTTAGAAAGCACATGCTGGGTGTCGAGTTACTTTCCGCATTCTAGCTTATTTCCCTTAACCGCATTGTAATTCTTAGCATCTTCGTCATATGGTAGCTCCCATTCCATCTCGGTTTGGAAAGCACATTCTTGACGTCGAGTTATTTCAGCTTATTAGTGGTAGGGATCCTCTGACCATATGATCGTCCTTCACGGGCACATTCTTGGTTAGAGTTTTTGCATAAGCATTTCAATTCAGATCCTCTGACCAATGCTCACACCTTGCCCACATCGGGATCCTAGTGTACATTCTGGTTAGAGTTGTTTCAGCATCGTTTTGGTTTAGAGCTAACCTTAACGGGTGCATATTGTTTGTAACTTGCAATTGAAAAAGTTGAAAAAATTTGGCTCGGAATATTTCAGTGGTATCAGAGCCAAGATCCTGCCATCCTGTGCCCAACAAGGTTTAGTGATAGTCGAATGACAGAGAATTCAATTTCTACATCAGAGATCAGAACGGAGTTCAGTTCAGTTTAGAAGTGGCAGTTAAACATGGCTAAGAAGGAAGAGATAAAGCTGGAACAAACACTTTTTACGGCTGGAAATAGACTTGACAAAGAATTTCAGTCAAGGGAAGATGAAGAGAATAATCTTCAAATATTGGAACAATGTTTGAGACAGGTGAAGCAGTCACCTTCTTATTTGATGCAGTTGGCAATGTCACCTACAGTAACCTTTTTAAAACAGCCCTATTGGTTGGGACATCTAGATGAAGAAACCAAGCTGTTGATTTCTTCTTGCTTCATGGAGATGATGAGAATTACGGCTCCCCTAACACCCTATGATGATGAAACCATGAAAATCATTTTGAATATGATTGTGGAGAGTTTTCAAGACCTAGATGAAACGGGAAATTAATTGTTTCCAAGAAAAGCTGCTATATTGAAGACATTTTCAGAAATTAGAGTTTTCCACCTTTTGATAGATTTAGAGATGGAAGTTCAAATCTATCGTTTGTTTAATTATCTCTTCTCTTCAACTTGGAGTGAGCAAGAAGAGGATGTTATTGCAGCTGTGAAGAATATTCTTGTTCTCACCATTAATGAGGTTGATGAAATTCCGCCTAGTGTCCAATCCTTCCTCTTGGACGCATATCAACATGAAGAAGAGGATTCTCCTATTGCTGCTATGCTGATTAAGGAATTGTTTAATCATTGTGAGGAGAAACTAACGCCACTTTCGGAGAAATTAGAGCAAGATGTAGGAAAGATTAGTGGTCATGAATATAGAGATGTTTCCAATGAGTCCATACCCGATCATGTTGACGATTTGGTAAAGAGGGATTCTCTTCATGTTGCTGCCCCAACTTCTCAAGAAGTTCTACATGAAGAAACCAGCGTAATACTTCCTCATGGTGAAGATAATGACGGTGAAGTATTCAAAACAACAAGCAATGAAGATTTCTTATTCCATTATGGAGGTGACACTGGGTTTGAGCAGCAAACTGAACCATTGGAGAGAAATGTTTTGGATGATATCAGCTTAAGGGATTTGGGACTTGACTTATTCAAAGAGTCATCACTACAAAGGGAGCATGATAAGTTTTTCCCAGTTGATCATCCTAATCAACCCACCAGCATTTGGGATCCGGGTGTGTTGGCACCAAGGTATGAAAGAGAACCCTTGTGGGATGAATTTCCCTTTGATCCTGATGAAGAACAAAAATCAGATTGCACTGCAAACTATGAGGTAGTCATTGAAAAGGAAGTTGTATTTGAAGAAGAAGAGTGTTCAATGAAGCTCCATAATGAACACTTTGAAGTGGTTGCAGCCACTAAAGAAGAAAATGTTTTTACGGAAGCTTTCCGAACAACGGATGATTATGACCCATTGAGCAAGTTGGATGTTGCTATAATGTTTGATCAAGGAGACAGTAATGAAGAAGAAGAGCTAGAAGACCTTATGGCTCTTGAAGATGGAAAGTTTGAAGTTGTTACTAAACACAAATCTGATTTTTCAATGCGTGAAGCTGATTGCAAGCAATGGATTGAAGAATTCGTGGAGTATGATGCTCTTTATGACAATGAGCATTCTCAACAAGTTGGTGGTGAAAGACAAGAATGTTGGAGTAGCTTTGAGGGCAGCAAAGGCATGAAATTAAGTTCTGATTTTCAGTTGCGGCCTATTAACAGTTTACCATCTTTGCATACTCTTGGAAGGGGAGATCAAGTCAAAGAGACCCTTGAAGAGGAAGTGCGAGTTCTATCCCAATTTGATCGCACTCACAGTTCGATTGAAGAGCTCTACTGGAAGGCTCAGCTGGAAGAGAGACTAAGAGGAGTAAAAGATGAAGTTGCTCTTCCCAATTTGCAACTTATCAGAGATTCTTTAAAGACCTTGAAGTCCGAGTACATGCACTTGATTGAAGACCGAGATCGTGCCATTGAAGTTGCAAAGAAGAACATTTGTGTTTTTCAAGAAAATGAGAGTATGGTTGATGAGCTCACTCTGGAGCTTGAATCAACAAGGGACATGTTGAAAGAAACTCAGCTGGCTCTAACGGAGGTTGAAGACCAGTTTGCTGATTTCAAACTTTTCAAGGAGCAAGAGGGTGCACAAAGAGCTGAAGAAATCAAGCGAGTGATTGGAGAGCTTGATTGTCTTCAAAAGGAGTTTGATCTTGAAAGCATCTCAAGAAAATTAGAAGTTGCATGTGCTGGTTTGGAGCAGCAAGATGAAAGGAATAACTTTCGAGTTTTTGACAATCCTCTCTTTGAAGAAGGTGATGAAGGAGATTATGGCAATCCTCTCTATGTGATGGAAGATGAAACAAAGAATGAGACTGAGTATGGTTTCCAGTGCTTGGATGCTTTGATCTCACTCCATGTGGATGTGCCACGTTTGCTGATTAGTAATGAATGCATAAGTGGGTTTGAGGATGAAGGTTCTACATGGGAGGTGACGAAGCAAGGTAATTTCAACATCTATGACATCAAGGTGTTGATGAGACAAGTCTTGGTAGCTGTTGGTAACTTCATTACAGCAGCAACGAGTGAAGATTTCAGACCTACTACTCAGGAGGAATGGGAAAAAGGTGAACTAGACTTTGGTGGTTGCACTCTTGACAATCCATCCCTTGGGTGGAATGATGTTTGGAATCATATTGATCAGTTTTGGGAGCTGAATTTGAAGCCACTCTATGTTTCATACTCCCTTAATGTGGAAGCTTTCATGGTTAAGCTTCAAGGATTTACTAGATGGGACATCAGTTTCGTGAGAAGGCACGTGGTTCTCACTAGCACTTGGGAATGTGTAGAGATTTCTTTTCAGTGTGTTGAAAATCACTTTCAGTTGGGTATCTATGCTTGGGATTCTCAACTTGGGTTGTTAGAGTTTATTACTTATGGAAAAGACTTTTGGAGGGATAAGGATCAAATTTCCAGATTTGTTGATGTTGTTCCCTTCTTTTCCAGCTACTTGATGGTTCTGTTTGTTCATCAACAAATGGATTGGAGAGAAATTTTGAATATGGGTTGGATGGATCAACGATCGGTAGTTCTTGGAAGTGACTTTCAGCTCAGACAAGCGCAGATTTTGAGACACGAGCTTGCTGGTTGGAGGCAGACCAGCCACCTTACTTATGGAGTTACTTTCATTCAGGAGAGTTGGTTCCTCACTCATGATCAAAGAAGTGGTAGTTTTCTGATGGAGATGGCTTTAGCGTGTTTTTCAGCCACTTTGGAGGTTTGTCGTGCAAACTCTGATAGTTTATTTTCATTATTGGTTCATGACAGCGAGCTACCCCATGCTTTGATCCTACATTTTGAGACTCTTGGGGTTGGAATTGTGAAAAACTTCTGCAGACTTCATAGTTGTGCCATGATAATTTAGTTGAGGCATAGGGAATTCATGTGGAGTCATGAGTTTGAATTTGTTGAGCTCTTGCAAAGGATTGCCTTCCTCTTTGCAAGAAGATTTGAAGATGTCACATTTGCAGTCATGGTTCCATTTGTTACCATGTGGAGGTATGCTGAAGAATTCGATTTTGAGTTGAGTAGACTATCTTTCCTTTTGCCTAGGATTGTGATAGACATTGGTATGGTTGATATTTTTGACTCAGAGCATTTTGGACATGAGACATTGCATGAAATTGATCTAAGTCCTTTAAGATTTCTCAGTTTGAGTATCATGGACGGTAACATTCTGGAGCTACAAGGGAGGTTGGTGCAGCATTGGCGAGATGTCTTCACTGATGAGATCAGAGTGGTGCAGCATTGGCATGGTGGGTTTTCCTTGAGACAGACTTGGGACCCTGGGATCTTACTTGTTGGGGTATTGATCGGTTCTATATTCTATGGAATTGTGGTGGCATTGTGAAATATTCCGAGCCAATTTTTTTCGTTTTTTCAAATTTCAAATTACAACCAATGCACCCGTTAAGGTTAGCAGCTAAACCAAAACATTGTTGAAGCAACTCTAACCAGAATGTACACCAGGATCCCGATATGGGCAAGGTGTGAGCATTGGTCAGAGGATCTTAATCAAAATGCTTATGCAAGAACTCTAACCAAGAATGGCGCCGATGATGGCGAGCATATGGTCAGAGGGTCTTCTATGCTAAGTACTGAAAGGGAACTCGACACCAAGTATGTGCTACCCAATCCAGTATGGAGTTGAGGCGACCATATGGCGGAGTATTACAAATTACAATGCTTGAAAGAAAGAACTAAAATGCTGAAAGTACTCAACACCCAGAATGTGCTTTCTAACCCAGAGTGGGAAAATAGCTACCATAGGGCGGAGGTAAATTAAATACAATAGCAAATGCGGAAAGTAAAGATGAGCATTACAATTTGATAAGCAGGATTATAACTGCTGTCAGTACTACTGCCAGCTTACAAATGTGAATATTGGCTGGTTAGTACTACTAACAGCCTTACAATATAATATATCTCCTGCAAGCACGATGGATTATAGTGATAATCAAACTGCTGAAATGTAGAGCTACTCCAGAATGATTAATATGACTAAGATAAACAATCACAGCCCTATTAATAATTCTACTAAGTCTGATATGACAAATCTGCAGTTAAAATGGTGAAATCAGCAACTCCAGAACTCACTTAAATGCTCATATCTCTCTCAATACTCACTCATTTAACTTGAAATCAGTTGTAAAACATTCTAATGATGATGACAATGAAGATGGATCACAAAAACTTCTCACAAAGACCCCTATTTATTTTGCACGACTTCCAAAGCACTTACGAAGTGAAATTCCCTGCAAGCAAGGGCGATTTACTTTAGATAATTCATAGACTTCAAATAAAATTCTGGAAACTTGCACATATGGTCGCCCTACATAGGAAAATAGATTGGAACAGTACCCAGAACAATATTATTTCTGTTTCTTGAGTTGTGAGTAAAAACAACCTACAGCCATACAAATCAGCAACTCTAAAATTGACAGAAAATACAATAACTCAACTACGGAATGTGAGAAGAACCAACTACAATGAAAGGAAACCAACTACAACTAAACCTCTCAACTAGTTGTTGTCTTTCAAGCAAGAAGTTGAGCCAAGGCTAGGAGGCATTCATTCCTCGAAGCAATCCCAAAGCCAATCCGGCAAGCATAACTTTGCAAATTCATCAGATAAACAAAATGAGGACCCCGAGCTCCAATTTATAACTTTAGAAGAGTTTTCTAGAAACCTCCAAGAAGGGTGCCACCTCAAAGATTCTTTTAGGTCATTGACTTGTCTTTTGTCTTCACCCTCAGGATGGCGTACTTGCTTAAGAAGATAAATTTCACTTTTTAAATAAAATATTTGGCTCACCCAAAGTTGGCGTCCAAACTCCTTGAGCAATATTTGGCTTTAGAAATATTAAAATATTTCCTCCATGTGAAAATACCCTTCAATGTCCCCCTTTTAAAGACAATATTAATTCATGATGCTAGAACAAGGAATTATAATGTTAAATTATAACATTATAATATAAAATATCTTATATCACCATGGAAATGCATCAGAAGCCAAATTCAACCATACCGTCTGAACAGACTGCCAAAGTGGAGCCAACTGATTAGGAGTCAACAAGTCAACTACTAAAAATAAAATTGACTAAAAATAGTAAATTCATGTAATTGCTCAGAATGCCAAACTGAAACCACCAACGCGAAGCTCTCAGAAAACCCAGAAGGAATCCGCAATCCAAGTTCAACAATTCCAAAAGAAGACTGCAAAAAGACGAAAACATCCTCTAAGAAGTTTGGAAACCCTGATTCGAGCTTCTGCTTAGCCTACGAGTTTCCAGAAATTGGCTAAATCCAAATGAAGAGCGTAGGGATAAATTGGGGACATTACACATTGCCTGAGGACAAGCAATTTTGGGAAGGGCGGACTGTAATGTCCCCATTTTTAGCACTACACCTTTCAGTGATTGATGGCCTATCCCCGTGAGAACATTGAATTTAGCGGTAAGCAATCGAATTTCAAACTTAAGAATGTTTCATCGTTTTCTTTGAGTCATTTGGAATTGTTGATTTGATGGATATTTCTTCTGGGCACCAGATATGATTTCAGGCAATTGACGAAATTCCTCGTTACTATAAGTCTATTTTTAGCAGTTGACCGACTCCTATCGATGGCACTATGGCGATTTCAGAGGGTTGAGTAACTTCAATGAATTTCCATGGTGATATAAGATATTTTATATTATAATGTTATAATTCAACATTATAATTCCTTGTTCTAGCATCATGAATTAATATTGTCTTTAAAAGGGGGACATTGAAGGGTATTTTCACATGGAAGATATTTTATTATTTCTAAAGGCCAAATTTTAGCTAGAGGATTTGGACGCCAACTTTGAGGGAGATATTATTTTATTAAAAGATTTATTTTTGCTCTTAAAAAGGGACGCCACTCTTGGAGGGAAAATGAAGTCAAATTCAAATTGGAAAAAGGGCGCACTTTCTAGAAGCATCTAGAGATTCTCTACTAAGTCTATAAAAGAAGGCCTTCTCTCTTCATTTTATCATCTTATGACTTGAGTAATGTTATGCTGCCGAAATGGTATTGGGATTGCTTCGAGGAATGAATGCCTCCTAGCCTTGGCTCGACTTCTTGCTTGAAAGATAGCAACTAGTGGAGAGTTAGTTTGTAGTTGAGTGGATTTTGTAGTGAGATTTTTGCATTGTAGTAGTTATTTTGCATTTGTAGTTCAATTTCTAGCATGTTAATGAAGTTCTGGAGTTGCTGATTTAGTATAGCTGCATGTTGTATTTGCTCATAAGTCAAAAAATAAAAATATATTCGTTCTGGGTATTGGCTAGAACCATTTCTATGCCCTAGGCGCCCATTTGTGCAAATTTTGGTGATTTATAATGAAGAATCTGATTTTATCTTGTTGGTAGAACATTTCTAGAGGCTATACCATTCTCTTCCGCCTGGCAAGTGTTTAGAAAAAAAAATACTTCAATTTGTCGGCTGTTTCTTTGTCTAGTCTTCATTGTCATCATCCTAGCATTCGTTTGCATCAAGTCTCATGTCATTCTAACAAGTATTGAGTGAGTTGTGAGCATTTTAGTGGATTTTAGGGTTGCTGGTTTTGCATTTAAAAGTGCAGATCTGATTTGATCAGAATCTTAAATCTGGTTGCTGGTTTTGCATTTAAAAGTGCAGATCTGATTTGATCAGAATCTTAAATCTGGTTTTTGAGAGAAGAAATCAGTTTGGTATTTCCATTAAGCAACGAGAATTCTATATCTAAATGCTCGTTGAATTTTTCTAACTCTATGCTCTTGGCAGGCGAATTCTCTATCATATTGTAAGCTGACAGTAGTACTGGCAGTAGTTCTTAATCTTGCTTAATTATTTGATTTGTAATGCTCATCTTTACATTTTGTAATTGCCTTGTAATATCTTATATCTCCACCCTATGGTAGCTCCTTTCCCATTTCGGGTTAGAAAGCACATTCTGGGTGTCGAGTTACTTTCCGCATTCTAGCTTATTTCCCTTAACCGCATTGTAATTCTTAGCATCTCCGTCATATGGTAGCTCCCATTCCATCTCGGTTTGGAAAGCACATTCTTGACGTCGAGTTATTTCAGCTTATTAGTGGTAAGGATTCTCTGACCATATGATCGTCCTTCACGGGCACATTCTTGGTTAGAGTTTTTGCATAAGCATTTCAATTCAGATCTTGTGACCAATGTTCACACCTTGCCAACATCGGGATCCTGGTGTACATTCTGGTTAGAGTTGTTTCAGCATCGTTTTGGTTTAGAGCTAACCTTAATGGGTACATATTGTTTGTAACTTGCAATTGAAAAAGTTGAAAATATTTGGCTCGGAATATTTCAGATTATCTATTCTATTTGCAGCTGTTCTTATTCTTTGTAAAGCTAGTTAGTAGTACTAACAACTCTTCCTTTACTTGCTACAATTTTATATCTGTTTTACACTCCCACAATTGAGTGGTTGAGTTTTAAAATAAACATATATCTTGTTTGTAATTTCCCCACACGTTATAAGTGGTTGTGTAGACAGTATTCCCCCCACGTTAATAAGTGGAAGAGTGGATTTAAAGGCTGGCTTGCCGCCTAATAATTGTTGTAAACTCACCCACTGAATTATTCCCACCACTTGTGGATGCCTGCACCAGCAGATGAATTGTACTTTCAGCTCTGTTTATGACTAATGATCCTCTGACCATATGCTATCACCTCGCCCACATTGGGATCTTGGTGAACATTCTTGGTTAGAGTTATCTTCTTTGCTGGTTTACATTTTGGAGCTAACGCTAATCAGTGTTTGGTTGCTGATTTGAATGTTAATTTTGGGAAAAAATTAATTGGGGAATATTTCAACAGGCAACGGGTAGCTGAATGTAACACGAAGAAGCTGAATATCTGAGAACATCAAAAAGAATGCATTAAAGGCTTGAAAAGCTCAGGCGCCTTTCTAAAAAAGTGCTCTTTTGCTTATTCCTTGATATTTTGACCAAGATTTGACCCAATGTTTGACCTCTGGCTCAGGCACTTCTGCAACTCAGATTCACCTACTAACGGATGTGTCGCGAAGCCCGAACAAATGTGAGGCAAACATCTTGGGTGGCATTTAGTCAAAAACCTTCATTTGCACCTCAAAAAGATGGGCGCCTTTCTCAAAAGCTGCTCTTTTTTCCAGTGTTAGCCAATTTTGACTTTCCTCTCGTTTTGCGCTATATCTTTCGTAACTTGCACGAAACAGGTTCGTTTGATAAGCTCAATAGCCCGTTGAAAAGCTAACGTGATGCCGGGCAAATGCCTGTTGGAGGTGACAAACCCTAAAAACAGGATCCGAGCCTCTAAAAGATAGGGTGCCCTTTTGAAAATGTGCTCCCCTCTTCAGAGATAGAAAATTTTGATGATTTTCCTTCAGATTTACACTTTTCTTGAATTTCCTCAATAAAAGACTGACATGAAACTAACACAAACTCCATATTTGAAAAGCCGAAAAATGACCTTCTGACATCACTTTAACAAGATTAAGACTATATTTAGCAAAATGCCTTAGTGAAGCGAAAAATTTGGTTTGGGTACAACAAGGTCAATATTTAAAAAGCATTTATGAGGGACGCCACACTTAAGGGGTTTATTATATTAATTTATTGGAGGATATCATTAATGGTATTGATGACTTTATATATTATATGATTTTAATTAATCATAAAGTCATTATTAATGCAATTAATGAAGGAGATGCCATACATGGGAATAATATTATTTTATTGGAGGCAACAAAAGCAAATGAAGATTAAATATAAAAATTTATCAAAAGCCTAAGGGGGTCGTGGCATTTTGGATTTGACATAAAAGCATTGAAAAAAGCATTCTCATTCACTCATTGATACTTGTGAAAATTTTAGAGCTTTGTGTGGAGAAGAAAAAAGGGTTTCTTGCTGCAAATCAATCTTGGAGAACGTTAATTCTGTCAGATTAAGCGATCTACAGGTGTCCAATACCACCCAAGGGTTGCTCAAAAGGTGGCTGCATATAGGAGTCACAATTGTTGTAATGTCCCTGTCTCAAGCCTGACCTTTTCAGTGACCGTTGGCCTATTTCGGAGACCTGTAGGCTAATCGGAAGGTAAAATTAGGGTTTCCTATTTTTAAGGATGTCCTTGCTCGGAGTTGGTGGATTCAATGGCGGATTCTTTCTGGGTTTTCAGAGAGCTTCGCAGTGGTATGTTCGTCTCGGCATTCTGAGCATCTTCAGGAATTTACTATTTTTAGTAAATTCTATTTCTGGCAGTTTTTCAGATGGGTTCAGCATGGTTGACTTCCTACTTCAGTCTGGTCAGTTGACTTGGTCACTATTGGCTTCAGGGCACAATTGGAGAGATAAGTTGAGCTATTTAATTAAAAGTCACGTTTTAATATTATATTCGAACGTTGACCCCTTGGCCTAGCCTATTGACTTTATGTTGTTTTGAAAAGTGGTCTTTTTGAGGGTGGCGCCTTCATTAAAGATTATTTATATTTTATATTTTACCCAAAGTCAAAACAAGTTATAAAATGGACGCATTTATTAAAGTATTGATTTTAATTAAAAAGTCAATATGGAGCTTGAAGGAAATGGACGCCATCTTTGAAAGAGATTAGGGTTTTTGACTTGAAGAGGAGTTTAGGGTTTCGAGAAGTCAACGAGAGATTATAAAAGGAAGACTTTGATCATCATTTGGCATGTTTTGTCTACAGTATCGTTATGCTACCGGTTTGGCTCTGGAACTGCTTCGAGGAATGAAGGCCTCCTAGCTCAGGCATCGCTTCTTGCTTGCAACATAGCAACTAGTGGTGATTCAATCTAGTTTGTGAGTTTTTCTTGGAATTTGTGCATTGTAATCAGCCTTGTAGATCAATAGTTTTCTGGTTTTGCATATTAGTGGATTTTCTAGATGTTGCATTGTTGCTACAGCAGATTCATGTTTTTAATCATAAGTCAAAAAATACAAAAAAAAGTGTTCTGGGTGTTGTTCATATCCCATTGTCTAGGAAGGGCGAATCACTAGTTCAAGTTTCAGATTTTTTAGTTAAGTTTTGAATTTTTAAAGAGAAGTCGAACTTTTCAGCTTGGGCCGTACCTCTTGAGACTGTCTTGGAATCCGTGCAAATTAAATCTGAGTCCTTTTGATCAGTCTTAGTGTCTTGTATTGGTCGCCTATGTCTTTAGAGAGCATTGCATTTTATTTCACATCAATCGGGTATTCTCTGAGGAAGTTATGAACATTTCTTTAAAATTGTAAGCTGCTGGTTATATGACAAAAAGTGCAGATCTGTTATGACAGTTTTGAGAAATCTGCATCTTCCTTATTGGGTTGGTGTTGAGGTTTCCTTATAGACCTTGCAGAAGAAGTCTTGTTGAATGCACCATTTGAAAGAGCATCTTATGTCTTGATTTTGCAGGCAATAATATCTTGTAAGCTGGCAGTAGTACTGACCAGTTGTTCTTTAATATTGCTTCATCATTATTTGTAATATTCATTCTTATTTCAGTAATTGTTGTAATAGTTACATCTCCGCCCTATGGTAGCTACTTTCCCAGTTCGGGTTAGAAAGCAAATTCTGGGTGTTGAGTCCCTTTCAGCAACTCAGTTATTTCATTCAAGCATTGTTATTTGTAATCACTCCGCCATATGGTCGCCCCTCACTCCATACTGGATTGGGTAGCACATACTTGGTGTCGAGTTCCCTTTCAGCATTTAGTGTAGAAGATCCTCTGACCATATGCTCGCCATCATCGGCGCCATTCTTGGTTAGAGTTCCTGCATAAGCAATTTGTTTAAAGATCCTCTGACCAATGCTCACATCTTGCCCACATCGGGATCCTAGTGTATATCCTGGTTAGAGTTGCTTCAGCACGTTTTGGTTTATCTTCTAACCTTAATGGGTGCATTGTTGTAATTTTGAAAATTGAAAAAACGAAAAAATTGGCTCGGAATATTTCAGTGGTATCAGAGCCAAGATCTTGCCATCCTGTGAACAATCTGTCTATGAGTGACAGAGAAAAGAGGTACATTGCAAGAGAAGACAAGAAGGTTGGAAAACAGTTCCAGCCCTATCAGGCTCCAGAAGGTCAGACAGCTTCAGAAGTCTTGAGGGCTCATTGGGAGTCTTCTTAGGAAACAGTCATGGCAAAGGGTGAGAGATCAGTTGGGGGTAACAAGAGGCTTACCAACAACAGAGATGACAATGGGAAAGGAAGAGAAAGATCATTGAGTCCCGGAAAGAGATTCGAAAGAAAGATGGATGCCTTGATGGACATGGTATCACTCATGATGGGAAAAGTGGGACAGAACACCATTCCACAAAACAACACTGGGCATAGAGGAGAGCACAGTGCTTCCAATCAGCATGATGGACATGCTGCTCAGCATACTTCAAACAACACTTATGTCTCAGCCAGGCCCTTCAAACCCACCTTCGTGGCACCTGTTAACACTCAGCCAGATCCTGAAGAGAATGCTTCATTCGTGGAGCAGTTGAGACTTGGTCGTGCAGAGTATGATTCTTTACCTGTCGACATCAAGATGGATATGTCCTACAATGACTTCATGGATCATAAAAGGAAAAATAAAGGACAGGGTAGACATTATGATCAAAGAAGACCATCAACTCAAGGAGACTTGTATCAAGTTGTTAACAAGGTTATACTTCCACACTTTGACGGGAGTGATAACAGTTCAGCCCGAGCTTGGATACAGAAGCTGGATAACTATCTAGCTCTCAGATCCATGGTAGAAGAAGAGGCGATCAAGTTTGCTACGCTACACCTTGATGGGGTGGCGCAGGAGTGGAGGTACCATGGCCTAGTTACCTTGGGTCATGGGTCTATCACAACTTATGATGAGTTCACCACGAGGCTCATCGAGAGATTTGAGAAAAAGGATCCTGAAATTCATTTCAGAGAATTGGCACAATTAAGGCAGTATGGCACAGTTGATGCCTACATAGCTGAGTTTCAGAGACTTTCAGTCATGGTGACTGGAATCACGGAGAGGCGGTTGGTGATTCTGTTCAGTGAGGGTTTGACGGAACCACTCAAAGGTTGGATTAAAGCCTTTGATCCACCAACCCTACAAGAGGCCATGAAGAAGGCAAGAAACATGGAGTGGGCTACTCCTAAGGTGAAGTTTCAATCCAATTCCCCCTTTCAGAAAAGGGCTAAAGGGAAAAGACCTCAGCATAGACCTCCTTTGAGACCTCAGCATAAGGAGTTCAAACATCATAATCCCCATGTCACAAGATTGGATCCAGAGACCTTGAACGAACTCAGAAGAAAGGGGTTGTGTTTCTGGTGTAGGGAAAAATGGTCTCAAGATCATGTTTGCCCTAAGGGAGTTAAATTCAATCAGATTGAGTACTATTCTGTTGGTGAAAGTAGTTCTGATTTTTCAGACCAGCAATCTGATTTTGAAGAAAGTGAAGTAGAAAAAGCTCCAGAAGAGTCCGAAAATGAGAAGGAAAGTGGAGGAGTCTTGGCTCAACTTTCGAGCTTTCAAAGAAACGAATCCTTCAAGGTTCGAGGGATGGTCAAAGGGCAGCGAATCGTTGCTTTGATCGACACTGGAGCAACACATAACTTCATTGATGAAGTTGTGGTAGCAAAGAAGGGGCTGCAAACAGAGGAGTTTGAAAGCTTCAAGGTCATGGTTGCCGATGGATTCCATATTTCTTGCACCAAGAAAATCTCGAACATGACCATGCAATTGGGAAACTACGAAGTCAAGGATGACTTCTATGTAGTCCACATTGGAGATACTGATGTCGTTCTAGGCATTCAATGGCTGCGTTCTCTTGGAGAGATCTCTTTGAATCTGCAGACTATGCAGCTCAAGTTTCAATCCGATGGGAAGAAGATAGTTCTAAGAGGAATGTCCAATGGGGGCCCTTGGGTTGTGTCATTCAAAAGAATGGCAAGGCTGATCCGTCACGATCAAGCTGAGTGGGTTGCAGAGTGCATGATCCTTCCTGCTAGTCCGGTTGAGACTAAAAGAGACCATCCTCCTGATGTTCAGTCTCTACTCACGAAGAAGAGCAAAGTCTTTGCAGATTTGCCTCCTGGACCACCACCTGAACGGGGTTCAGAACATATCATAGAGCTCAAGGAAGGAGCTAAACTGGTAATTACAACTCCATATCGGTACCCGAAGAGGCAAAAGGATGAGATTGAGAAGAATATTCAAGAACTCTTGGAGATGGGTTTCATTCGCCCAAGCAAGAGCCCCTTTGCATCTGCAGTGGTTCTTGTGAAGAAGAAGGATGGTACCATGCGCATGAGTGTGGACTATCGTGCTTTGAATCAAAGCACAATCAAAAACCACTACCCCATTCCCAAGATAGATGAGCTCATTGATGAGCTACATGGTGCCAAGTTTTTCTCGAAGATCGATTTGAGATCGGGTTACCATCAGATTCGGATGAGAGGATCTAATGTGGAGAAGACAACTTTCAGATGTCATTATGGCCATTTCGAATTTTTAGTCATGCCATTTGGGTTGACTAACGCTCCGGCTACCTTCCAGTCTTGCATGAACCGAGTTTTTCATAATCACTTAAGGAGGTTTGTGTTGATATTTTTTGATGACATTTTGATTTACAGTAAGACTTGGGAAGATCATCTCAAGCACTTGGAGGAAGTGCTTAGCATCCTGGAATCTGAGAGTTTGTTCGCAAAAGCATCCAAATGTGAATTTGGAATGGAGGAGTTACTGTACCTTGGCCACATAATCAGTGCCGAGGGAGTGAAAGTGGATCCAGAAAAGATCAAAGCAGTAGTTGATTGGCCACCCCCTGAGAACTTGACTCAGTTGAAAGGTTTTCTGGGTCTTTGTGGATTTTATCGGAGATTTGTAAAGGCTACTCACAGAATGTTGCTCCCCTACTGATCTCACCAAAAAGGAGCCTTTTGTTGGTCGAAAAGGCTCAAATTGTTTTGACAAGTTTAAAGATCAAGTGAGCTCGTGTCCGGTTCCGCTATTCCGGATTTCTTCAAGCCATTCGAGCTGCAATGTGATGCATCTGGTGAAGGAGTTGGGGCTGTCCTGATGCAAGACAAACACCCTATTGTGTTTGAGAGAAGAAAACTAAGGGGTGTTGAAAAAACATATTCAATCTATGATAAGGAAATGCTTGCCATTATGCATGCATTAGCCAAGTTCAGGCAGTACTTGGTAGGAAACAAGTTCGTGGTCAAGACTGATCACAATAGCCTCAAGCATTTCATGCATCAGAAGGATTTGAACGAGAGGCAACAAAAGTGGGTGAGTAAGCTTCAAACTTACGACTTTGACATTGAATATGTCAAAGGGAAAAATAATATAGTAGCTGATGCTCTGCCCAGGAGACCCCATCTTAGCTCATTGTGCGAGCTTACTGCAGATTGGAGAGACATGTTGCTTGCTGATTATGCCAAAAATCAGTTTGCAACCAGCATTATTGAGGGTACTTGTCAGGATGAAAGGTACAAGGTGATTGAGGGATTGATACACTATAAGGGAAGAATCTTTCTGGTGGCTGATTCTAAGCTTAAGAAGAAGATTCTTTTGACATTTCATGATATTCCAGTTGCTGGTCACCAAGGATTTTTCAAGACATATAGACAGATCCGAGAAAGGTTTTCTTGGAAAGGGTTGAAAGGAGAAGTACAACGTTACATTCAGGAGTGTCCTGTTTGTCAAGTGAATAAGAATGAGCATACATTACCAGCCGGTTTGCTGCAACCACTCCCTATTCCCAATCAAAAATGGGAAAGCATTTTGATGGATTTCATCACAGGGTTGCCCAAGGCCCAAGGGAAGGATTGTATTTATGTGGTAGTGGACAGGCTAACCAAATTTGCTCATTTTTTCGCCATTACCAGCTCTTTTTCAGCGGCACAAGTTGCAGATCTGTTTTTTCGTGAGGTGTTTAGGCTGCATGGATTGCCAAAAAACATTGTGAGTGATAGGGACAGCAAGTTCCTAAGTACTTTCTGGCAAGAGGTCTTCAGAATGAGTGGTACTGTGCTCACTCCAAGCACTAGTTACCATCCCCAGACAGATGGACAAACAGAAGTAATGAAGAAGTGGTTGGAAGGCTACTTGAGAAACTATGTGTCGGAGCAGCAAAGAGTTTGGGTTAAGTGGCTTCACATAGGGGAGTACTGTTATAATTCTTTCTTTCATATGTCAATTAAGATGTCTCCTTTCTTGGCTCTCTATGGGTATGAAGCACCTAGCTTTGCCGATTTGGTGTTTGGTGATAGTAAAGCACCTCAAGCCAAGGACTTGTTGCAGCAAAGTCAAGACATCATGAAATCTTTGAAGAATAATCTGCAGATTGCACAGAATCAGCAGAAGATGTATGCTGATCAGAGACGTGTTGAGCGTTCTTTCGAGGTTGGGTATATGGTTTATCTCCGATTGCAGCCTTACAGACAGTCTACTCTCAAGAAGAGTGGAGCTGAGAAGCTCAAACCTCGCTTCTATGGGCCATTCAGGGTCATCAGAAAAGTTGGGGCAGTAGCTTATGAGTTGGAGCTACCTTCTGACAGCAGAGTGCATAATGTCTTCCACATGTCTCGCCTCAAGAGGGCACTTGGACATAATGTAGTTGCTTCATCACAGTTGCCACCTTTGAATGAAGAAGGACAGTTGGTTCTAATTCCAGAGGAGATACTTGACTTCAGAGAACGTTCTTTGAGGAAAAGAACAATCCAAGAATACTTGGTGAAGTGGAAAAATTTGCCTTTGGAGGATGCAACTTGGGAGAATAAGGAGGTTACGTAGCATCGGGGTTACAATTGCTGAGGAGCTGCTTGAGGCTAATCGAATGTCCCCGCCCCAAGACCAATTCCTCCCGACAGCGCTGGTGGGCCCCTAATCCCAGGGAAGGTAAAATTAAATTTCTGGGCGGACGATCCCTCTTTGCTGAGTTGGTGGATTCAATGCGATTCTTTCTTGGGTTTTGAGAGCTTGCAGTGGTATGTTTGTTCGGCATTCTGAGCATCTTCGAATTTACTATTTTTAGTAAATTCTATTTTGGCAGCCAGATGGAGCATGGTTGACTTCCTACTTAGTCTGGTCAGTTGACTTGGTCATTATTGGCTTCAGGGCACAATTGGAGAGATAAGTTGAGCTATTTAATTAAAAGTCACGTTTTAATATTATATTCGAACGTTGACCCCTTGGCCTAGCCTATTGACTTTATGTTGTTTTGAAAAGTGGTCTTTTTGAGGGTGGCGCCTTCATTAAAGATTATTTTATATTTTATATTTTACCCAAAGTCAAAACAAGTTATAAAATGGACGCATTTATTAAAGTATTGATTTTAATTAAAAAGTCAATATGGAGCTTGAAGGAAATGGATGCCATCTTTGAAAGAGATTAGGGTTTTTGACTTGAAGAGGAGTTTAGGGTTTCGAGAAGTCAACGAGAGATTATAAAAGGAAGACTTTGATCATCATTTGGCATGTTTTGTCTACAGTATCATTATGCTGCCGGTTTGGCTCTGGAACTGCTTCGAGGAATGAAGGCCTCCTAGCTCAGGCATCGCTTCTTGCTTGCAACATAGCAACTAGTGGTGATTCAATCTAGTTTGTTAGTTTTTCTTGGAATTTGTGCATTGTAATCAGCCTTGTAGATCAGTAGTTTTCTGGTTTTGCATATTAGTGGATTTTCTAGATGTTGCATTGTTGCTACAACAGATTCATGTTTTTAATCATAAGTCAAAAAATACAAAAAAAAGTGTTCTGGGTGTTGTTCATATCCCATTGTCTAGGAAGGGCGAATCACTAGTTCAAGTTTCAGATTTTTTAGTTAAGTTTTGAATTTTTAAAGAGAAGTCGAACTTTTCAGCTTGGGCCGTACCTCTTGAGACTGTCTTGGAATCCGTGCAAATTAAATCTGAGTCCTTTTGATCAGTCTTAGTGTCTTGTATTGGTCGCCTATGTCTTTAGAGAGCATTGCATTTTATTTCACATCAATCGGGTATTCTCTGAGGAAGTTATGAACATTTCTTTAAAATTGTAAGCTGCTGGTTATATGACAAAAAGTGCAGATCTGTTATGACAGTTTTGAGAAATCTGCATCTTCCTTATTGGGTTGGTGTTGAGGTTTCCTTATAGACCTTGCAGAAGAAGTCTTGTTGAATGCACCATTTGAAAGAGCATCTTATGTCTTGATTTTGCAGGCAATAATATCTTGTAAGCTGGCAGTAGTACTGACCAGTTGTTCTTTAATATTGCTTCATTATTATTTGTAATATTCATTCTTATTTCAGTAATTGTTGTAATAGTTACATCTCCGCCCTATGGTAGCTACTTTCCCAGTTCGGGTTAGAAAGCACATTCTGGGTGTTGAGTCCCTTTCAGCAACTCAGTTATTTCATTCAAGCATTGTTATTTGTAATCACTCCGCCATATGGTCGCCCCTCACTCCATACTGGATTGGGTAGCACATACTTGGTGTCGAGTTCCATTTCAACATTTAGTGTAGAAGATCCTCCGACCATATGCTCGTCATCATCGGCGCCATTCTTGGGTAGAGTTCCTGCATAAGCAATTTGTTTAAAGATCCTCTGACCAATGCTCACACCTTGCCCACATCGGGATCCTGGTGTACATCCTGGTTAGAGTTGCTTCAGCACGTTTTGGTTTATCTTCTAACCTTAACGGGTGCATTGTTGTAATTCTGAAAATTGAAAAAACGAAAAAATTGGCTCGGAATATTTCAATTGTGCTTACAAGAGTAGATATTAACAAGATTTTCAAGAGTTTGAGTTGCAGATCAGAATTGATTGAAAGACATACATTTCAGATCTTTCTCATTGTTGTTTGCAACCTACATTATTGGCACGTGGGTATCATTAGAGCTGGACGTACTTCTCTTTGCCAACCATACAATTCATGTATGGCACATGGGGGTGTTGAGAAGGAAAACACCTAGGTTCTTAGCCATATTTCACCACCATCTTGGGCGGCTAGGTCATTGAAATCACTATGCAGTAATTTTGAAGTGGAGAAACTAGTTTATTGAGCAAGGCATCCAAAATAAGGGTTTCCAAATTGCTGATTAAGTATTTGAGATTCATATTAATTCATGCTTTGGCTTCGGGTATGAATGTCACATAATTTCTCAAGCATTGAATAAAATATGAATTGATAGTTTTAGTTATTTGCCTAAGTATTTTGATTTCTGCAATTAGTTTGCATTTGCATTTCTTTCTTGGCAAAAACTTTAAAATTATCAAAAAGAAAACAAAAACTATAAACCACAAGTAAACAGACAGGCAGAAATTTGAAATTAAATATCCTACCAGGGGTGGGATATCTCACATGCAAGTCTCAATTGGATGGTTGGTATGAGGAGTTTCCTTCTATGGATGAAGGGGACAATTCTTACAGGTGTTCTAAGCTGCTTCTACAGGATATGCATACTGTTGGGATACAAAATATAGGAGCAGATTTCAAGCAGCTTGGCACTCCAGGTACAGTTAGCATGGTGCAGCAGGAGCCATCAAAAGACAAGGACAAATTCCAAATTTGTCTATGGGATCTAGGTAGAGTGCAACCGTGGGGGGCTATAGTACTTGGAGCTTATTACAGTGTGTTGCTTCACCAACTTCAGCTTGGTGAAGAATATATTAGAGTCACGCAACGGAGGTCAGCAGGTGATGTGTATGGCAAGCTTCCAGTTGGGTTGCGAACTTTAGGATCTTCTATACTTGATAGTATGCTTCTTCCACAGACAGTTATTGACAGGGCTATCGAATTTGGTTCTATCTTTCTCTACTGGTTGCAGTGGAGCTTGGGTGGAGCTTTGTGACGATTGGTTTCGGATCCTGGCATTCAAGATGGGCCTGGTTGTTCAAGTGAGAATTGCTTGGAGACAAGCAATCTTGGGCAGGGCGGACTGTAATGTCCCCTTTTTTTTGGGATCTGTATCCTTGCAGTGGTTAGCCTATTATCCAGTTCCCATAGGCTAACGAGATGTTCAGGGGACCCTTTTGAGGATGCTCAGTGGTTCCTCAACTGGGATTCCAGAGGTTTATCTCAATTTTGTCTTGTTTAGTGACTCAGTGATTTGGTGGTGGACCTTCTATAGGTCGTTCTGGTTGATTTCTCCACACTTACTATTTATAGTAAGTCACTTGGTCATATCGCCTATACTTCCTATTTATAGTAAGTCTTATCTGGATTAGTCGTCATCAAGCCTACATCCAAAAAATATGATCAGAACACTATTTGAGCTAGTGTTGGGTAATTTATTGAGGAATAGTGGTTATTATATTATTAAAGTTATTCGACTTTAATAATATTAATATTTAATGATAACTTATTAAAAGGTGATATAAGGAGGTTAAATGGAAATTAATAAAGTATTACATTAATGATGCTTTATTAACTTATTATTTTAAAAAGGCCAAATGCATCAAAAGCAAATATTTATTTTATTTAATTACTTGGCCAAGTGGGGATGTGGAGTATAAAACCAAAAAGCATTTGCTTTTTCATTATCATCGATCATTTTATAAAAACTTGTGCAAAATTGAGAGAGCTGAGCAAACAGGGTTTGCTGGTTTAAGATTCAAACTTTTTGAGGACGAAAACCCTCAGAGAGGACAATGTCTATAGGTGTGGAAGATCACCCAAGAGCATTCTGAGAGATAGTCTCACACAGAGATTATTACAGATCTCATCAGTTTCCTGGAGATGATCATTCAGGGATTTACAGAGATTTCAAGGTTCACTTTGAAGATTGTTGGTATTCACAATTGTTGATCAAGCATTCCCAGATCCGAGATTGATGTTGTTGATTCCGAGTATGGATTTAATGTATTTCCTTAAGTATTAATAAAATTTGGTTATTTAATTTCTTGCAATTGTTTGGAAATTGGTTTATTTGCAAATATCTATGTTTGTATTTCCTAGTTCAACCCTAGATCAGAGGGGGTTATTAAAATCATCTTGTGAAATTATTATCTTTTGGAGATTTCCAAAATTTGGAGAGCTTAGCTTGTAGGTGGCTTGAGGACGGAAACCCTCGAGTTCTAGAATCAAAGGTTTGGACGAAAGCCCAAATCCTCTTATAGGCGAATTCATACAAGATTTGCATTTGTGCTTCAACGATTGGATAATTTGTGAATTTTTGCCAGGGAAGACAAATCATCAGAGGTATTTACAAGAAGGTTGGACGATTTGCGTTGAAGATGATATTGCTGGCTGATTCAGATTGTGGCGTCCAAGATGGTTGAATATATATATATTGGTATCCATATTTCAGACTTGGTATTTGCATTCGAGGAAGCTGTGGTTGTCCTTACCTCTCCTGCACCCACTATTATTCCATTGCTATGAGAGTGAAATATTCCGAACCAATTTTTTTCAATTTTTTCAATAACAGATACAATGCAACACACATCCGTTAGGGTTAGCACTTAAACCAAAACGATGTGGAATTCAACTCTAACCAAGAATGCGCCGGATGACGACGAGCATATGGTCAGAGGATCTCAAAGCAAAGCTGAATAAAGAACTCTAACCAAGAATGCGCCGGATGACGACGAGCATATGGTCAGAGAATCCCTAACTTCTATTATGCTGAAAGTAAACTCAACACCCAGAATGTGCTTTCAAACCCGGAGTGGGAATGGAGCTACCATAGGGCAGAGATGTAAGATATTACAATGCAAATCAAAGTAAATAGGCGGCAAGCCAGCCTCTTCCACTTATCCAGCAGGTATTACAATGAAATAACAAAGAAGAAGTAAGATTGCTGACAGTACTACTGTTCAGCTTACAATAATTAGAGATTTGCCTGCCAAATACATAGAATAAGAAAGTCTAACCATGCTGCAATATAGTATAATGTCTCCTCAATGATCACAAAGACTTTCAACCCAAACCCAACTCAAAAGATAGACTTTACGCAAGCTGATATGACAGAACAGCAACTTAATATGCATAACCAGCAACCCTAGAATCCACTAAAATGCTCACAACTCACTCAATACTTGCCAGAATGACATGAGACTTGATGCAAACGAAAGCTAGGATGATGACAATGAAGACTAGACAAAGAAACAGCTGACAAATTGAAGTATTTTTTTTTCTAAACACTTGCCAGGCAAAACAGAATGGTACAGCCTCAAGAAATGTTCTACCAACAAGATAAAATCCAAGACACCTCTAAAAAATCTGCAACTTGGCATAGAGGGGCGCCCAAAGCTAGCAAATGCATGGGTAAACTACCCAGAACCAAAATAAGTTTGCCCAACGACTTATAAGTATAAACTTCAATCTGCAATACAAAATCAGCAACTCCAGATTTTGATTAAAATGCAAGAAACTGAACTACAAATGCAAAACAACTTCTACAATGCAAAATCTCACTACAAATCTCACTCAACTACAATCTAACTCTCCACTAGTTGTTGTCTTTCAAGCAAGAAGTCGAGCCAAGGCTAGGAGGCATTCATTCCTCGAAGCAATCCAAATACCATTTCGGCAGCATAACTTTACTCAAGACATAAGATACTGAAATGAAGAGAAGAGGTCTCCATTTATAAGCTCAACAAGGAATCTCCAGAAACTTCTAGAAAGTGCGCCCTAATTCCAATTTGAATTTGACTTCAATTTCCCTCCAAGCATAGGCGTCCCACTTTCAAAGCTAATTTTGACTTTTATTTAAAATTTATCTCCTCAACAAAGTTGGCGTACCTTTCTCCTTGTGCATTTTTGACTTTAGAAATATCAAAATAATTCCCCATGAGATGACCACCCTCAAAGTCCCCCTTTTTAAAACAACTTAAAGTTGTAACACTAGACCAAGGGGTCATAAGATGAAAATGAAACATTATTAATTTAAAATAACTTCTCTCCAAAATGAGCACCTTAAAGCCAAAATCAATATTACCAACTGTTGGCGTTTCAATTAGCACCTCTGGAGTGTTGATTGTAAACGTTCAGCTATTTCAAATGTTTTGCAACACTTCTTCGTTATTTAAAGAGGAGAAGTCCCTCTCTGCTAGGAGCAATGCGTAAGGAAGGGAAATGTAAACTAAAGTTCCTATCTTTTTATGCTTCAGCGGCAGGACACAAGGGTGCACAAACACAATGCGTCGTAGCTAAGCTTTTTCTCTAGTTTCTGCAGATCTCAACTACGACTAATCTAGCTTCTATCTATCCAATACCTTCAAGGTAAACAGAGCATGAGGGTAAAGGAGCGGGAATGGGTTGGTTGGATCACCTGAATTCGCCGTCTCCTGAGAATATGACCGAGGCTCTGAACTCTCGGGTATACACCAAGATAAGGTTGGTACAAGCAAACACTCTATACGGTAAACTAGATCTGAGACCTGCCAAGGAGGAGGGACTCCTATCCGAGGTATGGGCTAGGAAATAGTTCACGAGAAACAACAATTTTACGATGCCTTGGCCAACGAGCTTGCTAAGGAGGAGGGACTCCTATCCGAAGTATAGCTTGGAAGTCAACACATTAAACAACAACAAACGATAACTTGTCAATAACAAATGTCCAAGGAGGAGGGACTCCTATCCGAGGAGGGAAATGAAACAACGAGCTATTAAACACAAGACGTGGACACAACTCAAAAAGATTGACCAAAATGCAAGCGCCTTCTGATATTCTCCTTCAAAGCTTCATCAACGAATTACAAAGGTTGGGAAAGCAAAGGCACGAAATCATGCACAATTACAATCGACCAACAAACTCTCATCCAAGAGTGAACAAGTATCCGCTTTCAAAGCTGTTGGCAACAATGGCGCAGCAATTTTGCATAGCAAGTAAAAGTTAAACAAATAATGAGCCCAAGGCTCTTATTTATAGAACTCAAAGGAGTGGGCAACCCCAAAATCTCCTTGAGTTAACAATGAGTTCTTGCCAATCAATTAGCAAGATTTATTCCTAAAAAGGGGAACAAGCAGTTAACTGGAAAACTACTTCAGTTAACTGAAAGTCAACAAAGAGTCAACTGGAAACTACTTCAGTTGACTAAAAGCAAACTAAAGGTGAACTTTAATGTAAAGTATCCCTCCAAAATAGACATCCACATTTAGTGGAGATCTAAGATCCACAAATCATGGAAGCCAATTAGACATCTTAATCATTAGATCTAACAATGCATGATTTAAGGAAAGTGGAGTTAAACTTGGAAAGAAGCATCAAGTTAACTCCAACTACATTTAATAGCATCTTGAGTTGACTTGGAAAGAAGCATCAAGTCAAACTCAAGTCTCATAAATGCCACTTGGAGGGTGTATGGCGTCCTTCTTTGGTGCATTTATAGTTCGCCATTAATCAGCAGTGTCTCTATCCATTGATTGACTTCATCAGCTTCTGGGGAGTTAATGCTCTGTAGGATGATGACGTGGCGTCGTAGCATGATCTCACCCATTGTGAGTTGATTTCCGAAGTCAATACACTGAGATGCTACCTCTTCAAACTTGGTTGATAAAGCTGCTACCTTAGCCAGCTTGCAACCATCTGGATCATCAAGAAAGGTACTGCGGATGACATCCCTGAACTGGTTCTGTACAACGATCATCTCGATGTATTCTCCTCCCTCAAGCTGATATTCCATGCAAGGGAAGGATATCACCAACATTCTTGCGAAGTTGATAATAGTGGCAACCACCCGTCTGTAATCAATCAACTCTACTGAATGAGCATCATAGGCTTTCACCTTGTACGCCAATTGTTCCTTCCAAGCAAAGAGATGTTGCTTGTTTTCCTCAGAGTATACTGATTGATATGCCAATTGCAAATCTGCAATTGTGCTTTCGTCTTCAAGCCTCTTTTCTGCAATCCTTTGTTCCGACTGCTGGATCTCCGCACGAAGTCCATGTGCTCTATCCCGTAACTGGTATAGGTTTGCCAGTATATATCTACCCTTGAGAACAAACTCTTCCACTTGATCTCTCAAGTGTTTACCGAATGTTAACAATTGTCGATGATTTTGTTCGGCGGGGAGATCTAGTAGTCCTGCTGGTAGGGCTGAGACATTTGGTGTGCCATGTATCAAGCTGGTTATGTATGACCTCAGTTTTTGATTTTCAGCCTTTAAGGCTGCCTTTTCTTTACCATCCTTAGCCATCCTTTCTTGTGCACTCACTGAAGCTATTCCAAGAAGGTCTGCCTCCACCTGTCGTGTAGTCTTCCCGAGGTTAAGTTGAGACAAAGTGTAGTCTTCTACTTGGACCTCGTGTATTATTTTCTCTACTGGTGGGGCGGCAGTCTCTATGATGATCTCACATTCTGCATTCCTTTCTATGTGAACTTGTTTCTTCAACCTTTTCGCCGACGTGTCTTGTGGGACGTGGTCGAATTCGGTAAAGTCAAGTTCATATGAGGGTTTTTCCCTCTTTCTTCCTAGGAAGCCTTCAAGCCAAATAGAATCTCGGCGAACTTCGCTAGGAGGGACGTGAGGCCCTTGAATGCTAGATGTGTGAGACTGTGCTGGAGCAATGTCTCTCGGTGGCGAATCCAAGTCGATGAGGACTTGTGTCTGCTGTGATACTGGTGATATTGGTGGCTCTGTTTCCATAACAGGCACCGTTTCTGTTGCTGCTTCTACTATTGTTGCTTCTGCCATTGGCTCAGCCACTGGTTCTTCAACAACTACTGCTGCTGGTTCCTCCGTGATAACTTCTGCTGAATCAGGGGTAGCAGTCTCTACTCTTTGTTCTAGGGCAGCAATACCCGTGATTATTTCAGGACTATGTGTGGCTTTCTCCACTGGTGTCCTCTGTGTTCTAGGCTTTGACATCCTCATCCCTTGGGGAGGATTGCACCATTGCTTCTGCCTAGGTTTCCTTCTTGAAGTGGAAGGTGGTGTAGACTGAACCTGTGGCGGCTCTGTTCTGTGAGGTATCACCTTCCTTGATTTCTTGCTGTCGAGATAGAGTTGGCTATTTCTAACCACTCTACTCGTTCTTTCTTCTATAGACGTGTCTTCTTTGGCATACCAATCCACTCTCGGGAGTGGTTGGGAGTCAACTGAATCTGCGAAGAATGAGGGGAGAATGACTTCCCCTTCATCATCGGACAGGCCCTCAATGTCTGCTGACATAAAATCAGCAATTTGTGGGAGTCTGAATCTGCTATAGTTCCTTCTTCGCACTTCATACTCGTCCTTACAATTTACCCAATAATCTTCCATAGAAGACTTATGTGACGAGTGTTGCTCGAGGTGTGCTGCATAGAGTCCTCTGGGATCATAGGATCTTCTATCAATGAGATACTTGAGGTTAAACCTCGCTGTTTCCTGACTCATCATCTTAGCATCTGCCGCGAATCCACATCTATATAGTCCCATTTCAACGGGAAAGTTAACAGCTGTCTTCCTCTTCAAGCGCAAGTAGACATGAACCTCACACAACTGTCTCAGGAATTCCATGAAGACTACCCTATTTGAAGGGTATCTTGGTAGCATGGCGGGGTGGCCAATGTAGCCATACACGCGTATGTAGGAGAACGTAGGAAATTGGATGAACCAATCTGCCCAATCCGCCATTGCCTCTCTGGCTGTCTGTGAAATACGCACATGCATCTCATGGTTAAGCTCACGTACTGTGTGCATAGTGAAGTGATCACTTGTTTTCTTGAAGTGTCTTTCCGCTTGAGTAAACTCAAGACGTGTAAAATGTTCGTGAACCTTCTGCACACCTAAGGTTCCCACATTGTTCAATAACCTAAAATCACCTTGGAAGGCTATCAAGTATACCAGGTAAGAGCACATGTGGAACCTATGAGCTTCCAGATACCCAGTGATTTGTCGGTGGAGTGTGTCACTAATCAAAGTGGCCCAGTCATAATATTCCCTCCTGCCAATGATTTTTGCAATGATATAGTACATCCATGGTTGGAATTGACGACCATCTTCTTCTCCAGTGATTCTATTGAGTAGAGTGATTAACACTACGTACTCATCTTTACATTCTCCTCGTCCCAACAACTTAGGCAAGCTTGCCTTTGTCACTTTTAGCCATTTTTCAGCCATAACCTTTTGACATTTGTCCTTAGCTGTCTCAAATGCCTTCTCACATTCCGTCACTGATATGACTTTGCTGTTAGGACACGATGGAATATCAAAACACCTTTCGATATCCTAAGGCTTTAGACTGCAAACAATTCTTCCATCTGCTGCTCTGATTTCTCTGGTGGTAGGATTGTAATGCTTGATACAAGCGATTACAAGCTCTACGCTCTGTAGTGTGATGGGAATTGATGCGGCCTGCAGCAACCTGGATTCTTCAATATTCTGCAATGTGATTTGATTCATGCCTTCTAGCTGCTCCAAATCAACCACTGGATTTACTTGGTGTAAATTTGTGTCAACTGTTTTCAAGTAATCATGGAGTAAGACCGTCTTGGTCTCGTATTGTACCTGGGAGTACTGCATCTTGAAAAACTTAAAGATTGACTGTAATCTTGACCTTGTTCAGATGATTTTCGGAAACCCTTGAAAATAGCGCCTCGCCGAGAAGTATTTTTCCGGAAAAATCTGGCACATGGGTTTTGTTCGTGCTTCAATGCTGAACAAACCCAGTTCCTCAGAATTTGGATTCTGAAACTTTTTCGGAAAAACCCCCAAAAATAGGGGCAGCAAGTTTGCTGATTTTGGAAAATTTGTCGAGATGGGTTTCTCTGGAAAATAATGTTGAATCTACCCAGTTGATCTGATCTGATGTAGCCTGTTGCTTTTTCTGTCAAATGCAAGAAAACCTAAGACCAGAAGAGAGGAAATAGACAGAAGATGGATTGGAAGTTTTATCTGATTCCCTGAAAAATCTATCTCTAGGTCCAATCCTTAAAATAGCAATCCTCTTCTGCTTCAGATCTGCAAGAAAAATTGAAGAACGGATGAAAATCTTGTTCAGATCTATCAATGGCATCCTTGAGAGCTTGTGGCTGTTCTTGATCTTTTATCCCTACAATGAAATAATGAAATGGGACACCTTCACCTTGAATATATATGTTTAAGCTTCAGATCCACAAGTTTGGGGACCTAACTCAAGCTCAAAAGGTGATTTTGGCTTGATCTAAAGTTAAAAAGGTGATTTCCACCGATCGTGGAGCCTTTTAGCCAACTTTAACTCAAAAGCTCTTGACTTTAGTCAACAAATTGACCTTTGACTTCTTCTAGGCGTCCCTTTTGGTTTCTTGCAAGTTTTTAAATATTTTCTCTCCTGAAAGCCCTCTGTTTGATCCTGAATCTAGCGTTGTTTGTTGATCCTGAGATGTTGCGAACACATTCACTGCAGAGCTGGATCCAAACTGAAAAGAACTGCCTGGGAGACATGATGATGAAAAGCTGAGTTTAGGGCTTCAAATGGATGGGCGCCTTTTCCAAGAAAAGGCGCCTTTGCTAATGCCTTGGTGAATTTTCAAACCTCGTTCTTCAGCCTTTTGAAATGACCTCTCGTGCTTTGATCTGGATTTCTCGTTGATCGGAGAGTCAGATGATTTCGCTTGATGTCTCATCAGGTACCCAGCTCTGTTCTGCCAAGAATGACTGACTTCAGAAAACCTGGATCTTATTTTAGGGTTCCTTTATTCAAGGGCGCCCCTCCTTGAAAAGGGCGCTTTTACCTTTTGGCTTGATCATCTTCGTCTGAAAAGTTTCCTACTTTGATCTAGATTATCCGTTGAATGCTCTATCAGATGTTGGTGTTTGCAGTTGCGTTTCCGAGATCTACTTGGGCTGAGAAGGTTATCCTGGGAAGCCTTTTGTCATTTATCAGCATCTGGAGGTCAAGAAAGAAGGGCGCCTTTCTTTTGGAAAGGCTCTTTTTTCTTAGAACTTCGTCGTTAACTGTGGTTTCCTGACATTTCCTCAACTGCCTCTTTTTGCTTTGTCAGCAGCTGCTTGTGATCTATTCATCGGATGATCTAGATGTTTGTTTCACTGTCGAGCCAGCAATCAAACGTCAAGAATGACTGCTTTGGATGATCTTACTGACTGCATTTGACCCTCAAAGATCATGGGCGCCCCTGCTTGAAAAAGGCTCTTTTCAGCATTTTGAGTTTTCTCCTTCGTAACGTTTCCAGAGTTAGTCAAATTTTGACCTTTTTCACTTTCAGGAATCTCCTTCATCAAACAGCATCATTTTTGACCTTTTCCGCCATGGTTGTGTCGTTGAAGCTTTTGAAGCTTAGCTTTCAGCACCTGGTACTGGCCAATCTGCCATTAATGGCTGCAGAGGTTCTAACTTTGTTCCTGAAAAATAGAAATAGACCCACCAGAGTAAAACATGTCTTTTGATGATTCTGACTTGACCAATGTGATCGTGAAGCCTTTTAATCCTATCAAAATCATTTTCAATCATTTCTGGGAAGGTCCTATTTTCGGGGGTTTCCCTGAAAATAGGGGCGAAAAACCCTAATTTTCAAATTTTCAGAATTTTGCACGTGTGTTCTTTGACAGAAACCCACCAAGATTCTATGATTGGTTTGACCTAAAACTGACTTAACATGGCATTTTAACAAGATTTAGCTCAATTTATACAGAATGCCAAAAAATTTATTTTGGGTACAACATTAGGCTCCGTCTGGTGACCATGTCGGATACCTACGGCATAGGAGAACCGAGAATCTCAAGTTTCGTAGACCAGTATATATAATCAGTTGGGTAACGGAGTCAGGACTTTGGTTCCATACATACCTAAAAATAGAGTTCACCTTATTTATTGGGTTCCCCAATTTATTCACCTACGACAAAACATCTAAGAAAACACCTAAAACACGACAATACTTCACTGAACGGGGAAAAACATAACAACATAACGTTAAAGCAAGGAAAAGTATTTACAATATATACTCACCCCATCCCCGAAGGGATGAAATGCTTCAAGTACTGCCCGCTATAAGGCAGTGGGAAAAGCCTCCCATCCGAATGTGAGAGAATATAGGAATTCTCTCCTGCAATATTATGAATCAGGGACGGCCCCAGCCAAAGGGAGTCGAATTTTCCGTGCATTCCCTTTGGTTCGTGTCTCTTGTCCCATAATAGGACTTTATCTCCAATCTCAAAGTCTCGTTGCCGAGCCTTCTTGTCGAAGATCTTCTTCACTCGCTCTTGATGCTGAGTGATCTTATCAACTATCTCCACCCTTTCTTCTTGAAGTTTCATCAGGCATAAGATACGTTTCTCAATAGGATCTTTGAATTCCTCATCTTCTATTGTGGATGCCAACTGCAAAGCGGACAACTCTAGAGTGATGGGTAACGCAGCTTCAGTACCATATAGGATTATGAAAGGTGAAGTGTCGATAGCTCTCTTAGGCGTGATTCTATCAGCCCAAAGAGCATCGTACAATTTCGTGTGCCAAGCCCGTTGATTGGAATCAACCATCTTGCGCACTATTGTGACTATGTTCTTATTTGACGATTCGGCTTGTCCGTTACCTTGTGTATAGTAATCTGAAGAATGGGACAAGGTGATGCCGTAGTCAAAACAAAATTCTATCAACTCCTCTGACGAGAAGCTCGTAGCGTTGTCAGTCACAATCTTTTTGGGTACTCCGAAGCGTGTAATGATGTTCTCCTTGAGGAAATTACACACCACCTCGGAAGTAGCCTGCTTTACAGGAATTGCCTCAACCCACTTAGTGAAATAGTCTGTCGCTGTGAGGACATAGACATGTCCTTTGCTGGAATGAGGGTTGATAGGTCCCACAAAGTCTATGCCCCATTGCTGGAATGGAGCATCTATCACCACCGGCCTGAGTGGAAGGTTTGACAGCTTAAGTTTACCAACAAATTGTTGGCACAACGTGCATCTGTGCACCCAGTCATATGCGTCGCAGAACAAGGTTGGCCAAAAGAATAATGCCCGCAAGATCTTGAATGCGGTAACCCTTGATGAGAAGTGACCTCCGCATGCTTGATCGTGGAATGCCTCCAACAATCGTCGTTGTTGATCTTTGGTGACACATAGTAGGAATGTTCCATCAAGCCCACGCTTGTAAAGAACATTTCCTCCAAGCACATAACCTTGTGCTTGTAATTTCAAAGTTCTTCTCTACTGCTTATCCAAGTGTGTTGGACATTCCCAGTAGGTTAGGTAGTACCACAATTCTGTGTACCACTCTTGAGCAGATTCAACTAATAAGACCATTGGGAGGTCTTCTTCCATTTCTGTTCCTGAGATTCCATCTTCAGCTTGATGCTTCAAATCACCATCTTCGGCCAGGAGTTGACATAGACCTCTCCCGCGAACGAGCTTGGTAGGCTTGATGTCCAAGTCGTATTCTTGAACTCTTGCAATCCAGTTGCCTCTTTTGGTGCCCATTTCTTGTTGAGTGAGGACACTCTTGACCACGGGGTCTGTAACATACACAGTGGTGTGAGAGTTTAGGATGTAGAATCTGAAATTCTTAACAGCCCTCACAACCGCGTATGCGTTCTTCTCTATTTGAGAGTACCGAGATTCGCTATCCTTGAAGCTGCTGCTCATGAAAGCGATAGGTGATTCAGTCTCTTCATTCAATTTCTGAGTCAGTATGGCGGAGAGAGTGTGTTCCAACGCGTAACAATAAAGAATGAATTCTTTATTGAAATCAGGTCGAACCAACACTGGCGCTTTACTGATGGCCTCTTTTATTTTCTCGAACGCCTTCCTTCCTTCATCGGTCCATTTGAAAGCGGTCATTTTCTTCATCATTGCTGAGATATCCTTGGTCAGCTCTGAGAAGTCAGGTACAAATCTCCATATAAAGTTGACTTTGCCGAAGAAAGAATGTACCCCAGTTTTATTGGTAGGGAGAGCCAGGTTTTTGATTGCATCTACCCGATTAGGATCTATCCTAGTCCCTTCTTTAGAGACGATGTGACCAAGCAATTTGCCTTCTGTCACTGCGAAGATAGACTTCTTCGGATTCAGTGATATGTGATGGGACCTGCATCTCTCAAACACTTTCACTAAGTGTTGAAAATGATCTTGCCGCTTCTTTGGGAAAGCGGTAAGGTCGTCAAGATAGACGACTATCAATTTGTCCTTTAAGTCGCCAAACGCCAAGTCCATGGCTCGCTGAAAAGTAGCACCGGCGTTGATGAGGCCGAAGGGGATCCTCTCGTAGGCGAACGTTCCCCATGGAGTGGTGAACGCTGTCTTGAGTTGATCCTCTTCAGCCACTGCAATCTGGTTGTATCTCGAAAATCTGTCAAGTAATGACAGCATTTCCGAACCGGTTACTGTTTGCAATGTATGTTCCATGATGGGTAAAGGATAATTATCCTTTAGTGACGACTGGTTCAGGTTCCTGAAGTCTACACAAATCCGGATTTCTCCGCTCTTCTTGCGTACAGGAACGATATTGGGCACCCAGGTGGAATAGTGGATCGGGTATATGATCTTGGCATCCACCATCTTTTTCACCTCCACATAGATTGTATCTTGGACACGCGGGTTGTAGTGTCTCTGCTTCTACTTGAAAGGCTTGATGTCAGACTTTAGTGGAATTGTATGGGACAATTCCTTTGGTTTGAATGCTTTCAGGTCTTCATAGGACCATGCAAAGACGTCTCGGTATTGTTTGAATAGAGAGATGAAATGGTCGCTTTCTTCCGCAGTGCAACATTTGCCTGGGTTGACGAGCCGAGGCTTATCTTCCGTACCAATGTTGACTTGTCGGTAGTCGGCTGACATCTTGTCATTAGAATTCCTTTGATCCTGAACACGTCTGTCATGTCTGTCAAATATATCCTCCAAGGATACTAGACCCTTGGGGATATTATTGCCTTTTAGTTGGATGACACCGGATTCCGTGACTTCGGAATCTTCTGCCATATATCCTCTGGAGGGAGAAGCACTACCTTCAAAGAATAATTCTTGATAATTGTCCTCCATGCAGAGGAACTCTTGAATATAATCATCATTAGTAAAGACCTGCCAATTGTCGCAGTTGTCGGGGATGGCTGGCCTGTAGATGAGCTCGACAGCGAAGATATTCTGGCGAAAATCAGAATGGGGCATGAAAAGAGCCGCTGATACCGCAAGGGACTCTGCTTTGCTATTCTGCTCACGTGGTATGTATTTGATGTTGAATGCTTCGAACCAGTCGATCGCATTCCATACCCTTTGTCGGTAAGAAGAAAGACGACTTCTCCTTACTTGATACAGTCCTCTGACCTGTTGAACGATCAGCTCTGCATCGCCTTCAACTTGAAGGTATTTTATACCCATATCTCTTGCATTTTTAAGGCCAAGTATGAGCGCCTCATATTCTGCAGTATTGTTTGTGTTATCAAACTGCAAGCGATAAGCAAATGGGTACAGTGTTCCTTCAGGAGAGGTAATGACAACTCCTGCTCCCGAACCTGCTGTTGAGCAACTGCCGTCGAATTGCATATTCCACATTCTTGAATCTTCATTCAATGTTTGTGTGGTAAGTGCAAAACTTTCGTCCTCTTCAGTTACTTCTGACAGCATGGCATATGTGCCGTGACCCGTGCTCTGATGTAGCACTTGTGCTTGTGGGTCTTGATATTTCACCGCCGTGAATGTTGACTTAGCCTCAGGTTCCAACTTGAAGGTGCCCTTCTTCAATGGGATTGTCGCGTACGACCAATCCAGTTGAATCTCGCCTCCGAGATCCTTGCAGAAGCTTCTGCTCAGGAGCATTCCATAACTGATTGGGATGTCAGCTATGAGAATGGTCATCATGATCTTCTTTTCTGGGCAGGATGCCAATCTTACTTGAGCATCCTTCAGCTGACCCACCAATGGCACAGGTTTTGATTCAAGTGAATAACACTTTTCTTTGGTTTCCGTGCATGATAGTCCTAAAGCTTTCATGATTTGTAAAGGCATGACATTGTCAGATGCCCCTGAATCAATTATACAATTGCTAAGCTTATATCCTCCCATATACAAGGATATGTAAAAAGGTTTTGGCTTTTCTCCCGCTGGTACGGAAGATGCTAGCAATGTGGGCTGCATGATGATTGGCTTCTGAATTACCTTGAGAATCCGATCCATTTGATCGGGATGATCCTGGAGATACTCCAGCTGTGAAATTTGTACCTTCGTCTTCATCATGGATGTCACTATGTCAAAACTCGTCGAAGACGGCTCTTGAGAAACTGGTGTGACGAACTCATGTGTAGACTTGGGATTAGAAGTGGAAGCTTCTTTTCCCTTTTCATTGGACTGCCGTCTTTTGTCTTCTTCTTTCTGTGCTTTGAAATGCTGAGCACATGTAAACACAGGTGTTGATAGGTTCTCGTGATTGACAGCAAGATTGTATTGACGGTAGTCTTCTTCTTCTTGATTTACGGGTTCACTATGAAAGTATCCCGTTGCGGAGTCGCCATCGAAATCGTCCATTTGAGGTGGAGCAACGTTCGAGTTTGAAGGTACTGTATTGGAGCTTGGAACTGCATCTCCGGCATATCCCATTATTTGGTTCATTCTCTGATTCTCAGGGCATGAAGACCCAGTGTGTTCGTCTGAATCATGGAAACAACAGAACACGTTGGATTTCTCAGGTTTTGCTTGTCGAGGCGGTCCTGAAAACTTCGGCTTGAAGTTGTTAAATGATTGGAAATTATTTTTCTTCGGCTGATAAGGCTGTTGAGGCTGGTACTGTTGTTGTTGTTGATATGGTGGTGGTGTGGGCATTGCTTGCTGCCCTTGGTTGGGTGACTGTCTTTTGAGGATGGTCACCTCATTTGCTACCTTCTGTAGCAATGGATCTGCTGATGCTTGGACCAGCGATCTGATGGCATCATTCTTCATCTTCCCCGTAGTGATCATGTGATCCTCAAGCTCGACAGCGAAGATATTCTTACTGCTTTGGATGATCTTATTGACTGCATTTGACCCTCAAAGATCATGGGCGCCCCAGCTTGAAAAAGGCTCTTTTCAGCATTTTGAGTTTTCTCCTTCGTAACGTTTCCAGAGTTAGTCAAATTTTGACCTTTTTCACTTTCAGGAATCTCCTTCATCAAACAGCATCATTTTTTACCTTTTCCGCCATGGTTGTGTCGTTGAAGCTTTTGAAGCTTAGCTTTCAGCACCTGGTACTAGCCAATCTGCCATTAATGGCTGCAGAGGTTCTAACTTTGTTCCTGAAAAATAGAAATAGACCCACCAGAGTAAAACATGTCTTTCCATGATTCTGACTTGACCAATGTGATTGTGAAGCCTTTTAATCCTATCAAAATCATTTTCAATCATTTCTGGGAAGGTCCTATTTTCGGGGGTTTCCCTGAAAATAGGGGCGAAAAACCCTAATTTTCAAATTTTCAGAATTTTGCACGTGTGTTCTTTGACAGAAACCCACCAAGATTCTATGATTGGTTTGACCTAAAACTGACTTAACATGGCATTTTAACAAGATTTAGCTCAATTTATACAGAATGCCAAAAAAATTTATTTTTACAACACCAACTGAACTACCAGAAGAGGAAAGCTTGCTGAGCTGATGCTGACTGGACCATTGCTAAAAATAGAATTTACTAAAAATAGTAAATTCGGAAAGTTGCTCGGATCAAAGTGCATGCGACACCATTGTGAAGCTTTCTGAAAACCCAGAAAGAATCCGCAATCCAAAATCCCCGACTCCAAGCTGTAGCCGTCATAACTTACTAAAAATAGTAAGTCCGGAAAAGTTGCTCGACGCAGTTGCATGTCATACCTCTACGAAATTCTCTGAAAACCCTGAAGGAATCCAGAAACCAAACAGCCGAACTCCAACACGCAAACCCCTGAATCTTCAAAAGGGACTATCAAGTAGCCGGAAACCCTAATTCTGCCTCTGACTAGCCAACAACAAACCGGGAATAGGCTATCAATCACTGGAAAGTGTAGAGCTAAAAATGGGGACATTACAGTCCGCCCTTCCCAAAATTGCTTGTCCTCAAGCAATGCCACCACAACTTTAGAGAATATAGAACCGATCAATACCCCAACAAGTAAGATCCCAGGGTCCCAAGTCTGTCTTAGGGAAAACCCACCATGCCAATGCTGCACCACTCTGATCTCATCAGTGAAGACATCTCGCCAATGCTGCACCAACCTCCCTTGTAACTCCAGAATGTTACCGTCCATGATACTCAAACTGAGAAATCTTAAAGGACAGAGATCAATTTCATGCAATGTCTCATGTCCAAAATGCTCTGAGTCAAAAATATCAACCATACCAATGTCTATCACAATCCTAGGCAAAAGGAAAGATAGTCTACTCAACTCAAAATCGAACTCTTCAGCATACCTCCACATGGTAACAAACGGAACCATGACTGCAAATGTGACATCTTCAAATCTTCTTGCAAAGAGGAAGGCAATCCTTTGCAAGAGCTCAACAAATTCAAACTCACGACTCCACATGAATTCCCTATGCCTCAACTGAATTATCATGGCACAACTATTAAGTCTGAAGAAGTTTTTCACAATTCCAACCCCAAGAGTCTCAAAATGTAGAATCAAAGCATGGGGTAGCTCGCTGTCATGAACCAATAATGAAAATAAACCATCAAAGTTTGCATCACAAACCTCCAAAGTGGCTGAAAAACACGCTAAAGCCATCTCCATCAAAAAACTACCACTTCTTTGATCAGGACTGAGGAACCAACTCTCCTGAATGAAAGTAACTCCATAAGTAAGGTGGTTGGTCTGCCTCCAACCAGCAAGCTCGTGTCTCAAAATCTGCCCTTGTTTGAGCTGAAAGTCACTTCCAAGAACTACCGATCGTTGATCTCTCCAACCCATATTCAAAATTTCTCTCCAATCCATTTGTTGATGAACAAACGGAACCATCAAGTAGCTGGAAAAGAAGGGAACAACATCAACAAATCTGGAAATTTGATCCTTATCCCTCCAAAAGTCTTTTCCATAAGTAATAAACTCTAACAACCCAAGTTGAGAATCCCAAGCATGGATACCCAACTGAAAGTGATTTTCAACACACTGAAAAGAAATCTCTACACATTCCCAAGTGCTAGTGAGAACCAAGTGCCTTCTCACGAAACTGATGTCCCATCTAGTAAATCCTTGAAGCTTAACCATGAAAGCTTCCACATTAAGGGAGTATGAAACATAGAGTGGCTTCAAATTCAGCTCCCAAAACTGATCAATATGATTCCAAACATCATTCCACCCAAGGGATGGATTGTCAAGAGTGCAACCACCAAAGTCTAGTTCACCTTTTCCCATTCCTCCTGAGTAGTAGGTCTGAAATCTTCACTCATTGCTGCTGTAATGAAGTTACCAACAGCTACCAAGATTTGTCTCATCAACACCTTGATGTCATAGATGTTGAAATTACCTTGCTTCGTCACCTCCCATGTAGAACCTTCATCCTCAAACCCACTTATGCATTCATTACTAATCAGCAAACGTGGCACATCCACATGGAGTGATGTTACATCCCAATTGTATAGCTACTAGACTATTAGAGTTGAATAAGGATTATTTGTTTGTAAAGACAATTTTATGAATAAATAAAGATGTGAATCACCTTGTTGTCCATATAAGTTTCATACATTAATGATTGTCTCGTTCCTATGTTATTTATTCGATGTAAATCATGGAGAAAAACGTGCATAATGAGATTTATATGTGATGTTTTTATATCTTGTGAAATTTATATGTATTGCTAATTTGTGAGCAATTGGCTGCCGTGAGTTTATAATTGTGAATGCAGGAATGAGAACCAGTCCTCTAGGCAGAGGGGAAATATCACTTGGGAGAGGGGTATTGGTCGTTTAACCGGTAAAGTTAATCAGTTGAGCAAGCACACACATTATGAACGGTACATAGGAACCAGGTCAGATAAGTTAGTCTTGATAAGTCGTCCATAGGCTTAGGAGTTTGATTTACTTCCTTATGCTTTATGTGATGTGATTGTTAAAATATCAGTCTGACTAAACTGTGACTCCCTGTGTTTGAATGAAGCAGTTGATATATGATAAAGGACAAGTGGGTACGTATACACATACATATAATGTGTACACGTATCTAAATGTATAGACATATCAACACATACGTACTTTAAGCAGATGGATATGCTTGTACACATGTGTATACGCATACATGCGTATACACAAGAAGTATATATCGGCATGTATATACGTACACAGCTCGTCTTATTATTTTTAATATAAATAATATTTCATATATTATGTTGTCTAAGTGATTTACGTATGTCTTTATGTGTAAATATATATATTAATTAAGTGTTTATTAATATATATATCTATACATAAGGAATACGTAAATAATAATATATTTGTATATTTTATAAATTAAATGTGTTAATATTAAAATTAATATATTTTTATATATAAATACGTTTATATATAAAGAAATATTAATGTTTAATAAAATACATTTATAAATAAAATATGCAAATATATATAATTAAAATTTAAATGAAAGAAAAGAATTTCAAATGTTTAAAAAAATGAACATTATTCTAAAAAGGATAAAATCGCAATTTTTATAGAGGTAATAAACATTTCAAAAGTAGCAAGCAAATATTCGAACTTCACAAAGGAAATACATTTCAAAAGGAAGCGAACTTCATAAAGTAAATATTTTAAAAGTTTAAGCTTTGAAAATTGAAAGGAAAACAAATATGGACATTCCCGTGAAAATGCGGAAGTTCCTGCGCAGTAGAAAATGCAGGGAGAAGTATTCAAACTGAAAAACAAGAAAATAGCAATGAATTTTTGTGCTGTAGCGATTGGAGTCTTGACCTAAAACGCAGCAATTAAAACCATTTTGAATTCATGCGACTGGCAAAAACTCCTGTAGGTGGCGTTTTTGTTTGTTAAGTTGAAAAATTCTTCAACTGCTAGCTCCATGAGGTCGAATCATCCTTAAAAATCATGACTAAGGGTTTGATAAGATGACAAGTGACGATTTGACCAGGTAAACATTGCAGTCTGTCATTTTACATGCCCAGAAATGGGGAAACTGTTCTTATTTCGGCCTATAAATACTTCTCTATTCTCCATTCGAATACACTGATTGTTTTCTCATCTTTGGCGTTTTTAGAGAGTTTTTATATTGCAATTGAGAGCTTATGCTGTGAGTTAGAGTTACTGTTTTGTTTCAAAGTGTTTTCAGTAAAAGGATTAGAGTATTCTTCAGCTGTATTTCTTAGACTGTGAGGAATCAGTAGCAATCTTTTTGTGGAGAGTTTTCTAGTTGAAGAAATTGTTTGGGAAGAGTTTTTAAGAAGGAAGAGGAAAAAAACTTCATTTTGTCATCATCAATTGAAGGCTGCTGACAAAGGAACATTGGAAAGGAGCTTAAAGTATATACAGCCATGTTTCTTAATTGGAATTTATAGCTTAAGTTGTCTTTTTACTGTTTTTAGAATTACTGGTTGCATTTGATATGAAATGAGTGATCTATCCTTAGCAATCGAGTTTTTGTTTGATAGGCTGTTAATGCATAACAATTCAAAGGATTTCATTTTTAAGTAAGGAGTAAAAGTTTAGGGAATAACAATGTAGCTAAAGGAGAAAGCTTGAACAATTCTATATGTTTAATTGTTGGATTAAGGAAGATTTAATAGGGATTGGGGTTTTAAAAGAAGAGATTCAATTTGATTAAGGGGTTTAAAATCAACTTTGATTCATATGCATTGTGCTTAAAGGTTGTCTCTTGTGTATGTGATGATTGTTTTATAGTGCTGAAAGTTTATGCATTTAATTAAAGTTACAAAATTGTATGATCTCCGTATATGGAGAGTACGTAGAATAATTATTAACTTTTAGGAACGAAATGACGTCAAAACTAAGTGTAATCCTAGCTTGTGTTATTAGGTTAACATTAGGAAGCTTCGCTCCTAGGATAAAGATTTCCGGAAACAGGAGATAGGATAGTAAACACTTGTTTAAAGACTCATTTCCAGTAAACTGTTTGGGGTAGGAAGTCTGGGGTAAACTGAACCCATTGAAGGACATGACCTACGCATAGAGTAAGGTAGCCCAAAGGAAAATCGGCCCTGAGTAGTGTAAGTGATAGATGACTTACTCAGTTGTTTACTGAACCAAAATACTATGGCCATAGTAATGTAATGTACCTACATCCTCTTAGCTTAGGGAGATGATTACATTGTCAGTTCACAAGTGATCCAAAACGTACTTACTAGGTTGGGATTGTAAGATACAAGAATCTAGTAATGTAGGACACGACACTATGCTCAGTTGGTTAACAGAATCAGTCACTCAACCAATCTCTTCGACGAAGGGAGGGCCATTCATTGAAAAATGAATGTGCGGGGGACCGCATTATTAGTCCGTGGTTGGTGGAAAAGCACCCGAGTGATGTTTCTCCTCCACAACCTGACAACCGAAGAACCAAGATTTGAAAGGGAAGAACCTGGACCGTCTTACTTCTATTTGTGCAAAAGCTGTTAAAGCTGTGTATGTATTTCTTATACTTTCATACTCTGTTATTCATTGAAATAGTTAAAGTTATGTAATTGAGAAAAGCTTTGAAATCGTATTTATATTTTGTACTTTATTTTGAAAAGAAAAGAAAAATTTTGTTACTATGTTATTTACTCGTTTACTTTGGTTAAAAGTTATAAAAATTAGAAATTTTTATCTTACGTACATGTCGGGTCGTTACAAGTGAGATCAAAGCATCCAAGCACTGGAAACCATACTCAGTCTCATTCTCTGTTTCATCTTCCATCACATAGAGAGGATTGCCAAAATCTCCTTCATCACCTTCTTCAAAGGGAGGATTGTCAAAAACTCGAAAGTTATTCCTTTCATCTTGCTGCTCCAAACCAGCACATGCAACTTCTGATTTTCTTGAGATGCTTTCAAGATCAAACTCCTCTTGAAGACAATCAAGCTCTCCAATCACTTGCTTGATTTCTTCAACTCTTTGTGCACCCTCTTGCTCCTTGAAAAGTTTGAAGTCAGCAAACTGGTCTTCAACCTCCGTTAGAGCCAGCTGAGTTTCTTTCAACATGTCCCTTGTTGATTCGAGCTCCAGAGTGAGCTCATCAACCATACTCTCCTTTTCTTGAAAAGCACAAATGTTCTTCTTTGCAACTTCAATAACACGATCTTGGTCTTCAATCAAGTGCATGTACTCGGACTTCAAGGTCTCCAAAGAATCTCTGATAAGTTGCTAATTGGGAAGAGCAACTTCATCTTTTACTCCTCTTAGTCTCTCTTCCAGCTGAGCCTTCCAGTAGAGCTCTTCAATCAAACTGCAAGTGCGATCAAATTGGGATAGAACTCGCACTTCCTCTTCAAAGGTCTCTCTGACTTGATCTTCCCTTTCAAGAGTATGCAAAGATCGTAAACTGTTGATAGGCTGCAACTGAAAATCAAAACCTAGTTTCACGCCTTTGCTGCCCTCAAAGCTACTCCAACATTCTTGTCTTTCACCACCAACTTGTTGAGAATGCTCATTGTCATAACGAGCATCATACTCTACGAATTCTTCAATCCATTGCTTGCAATCAGCTTCACGCATTGAAAAATCAGATTTGTGTTTAGTAACACCTTCAAACTTTCCATCTTCAAGAGCCATAAGGTCTTCTAGCTCTTCTTCTTCATTACTGTCTCCTTGATCAAACATTATAGCAACATCCAACTTGCTCAATGGGTCATAATCATCCACTGTTCGGAAAGCTACCGTAGAAACATTTTCTTCTTTAGTGGCTGCAACCACTTCAAAGTGCTCATTATGGAGCTTCATTGAACACTCTTCTTCTTCAAATACAACTTCCTTTTCAATGGCTACCTCATAATTTGCAATGCAATCTGATTTTTGTTCATCAGGATCAAAAGGGAATTCATCCCACAAGGATTCTCTTTCATACCTTGGTGCCAACACACCCGGATCCCAAATGCTAGTGGGTTGATTAGGATGATCAACTGGGAAAAACTTATCATGCTCCCTTTGTAGTGATGACTCTTTGAATAAGTCAAGTACCAAATCACTTAAACTGATATCATCAAAAACATTTCTCTCCAATGGCTCAGTTTGCTGCTCGAACCCAGTGTCACCTTCATAATGGAATGAGAAATCTTCATTGCTTGTTGTTTTGAATACTTCACCATCATTATCTTCACCATGAGGAAGTATTACGCTGATTTCTTCATGTAGAACTTCTTGAGAAGTTGGGGCAGCAACATGAAGAGAATCCCTCTTTACCAAATCGTCAACATGATCGGGTATGGACTCATTGGAAACATCTCTATCATCATGACCACTAATCTTTCCTGCATCTTGCTCTAATTTCTCCGAAAGTGGCTTCAGTTTCTCCTCACAATGATTAAACAATTCCTTAATCAGCATAGCAGCAATAGGAGAATCCTCTTCTTCATGTTCATATGCGTCCAAGAGGAAGGATTGGACACTAGGCGGAATTTCATCAACCTCATTAATGGTGAGAACGAGAATATTCTTCACAGCTGCAATAACATCCTCTTCTTGCTCACTCCAAGTTGAAGAGAAGAGATAATTAAACAAACGATAGATTTGAACTTCCATCTCTAAATCTATCAAAAGGTGGAAAACTCTAATTTCTAAAAATGTCTTCAATATAGCAGCTTTTCTTGGAAACAATTTATTTCCCGTTTCATCTAGGTCTTGAAAACTCTCCACAATCATATTCAGAATGATTTTCATGGTTTCATCATCATAGGGTGTTAGGGGAGCCGTAATTCTCATCATCTCCATGAAGCAAGAAGAAATCAACAGCTTGGTTTCTTCATCTAGATGTCCCAACCAATAGGGCTGTTTTAAAAAGGTTACTGTAGGTGACATTGCCAACTGCATCAAATAAGAAGGTGACTGCTTCACCTGTCTCAAACATTGTTCCAATATTTGAAGATTATTCTCTTCATCTTCCCTTGACTGAAATTCTTTGTCAAGTCTATTTCCAGCCGTAAAAAGTGTTTGTTCCACCTTTATCTCTTCCTTCTTAGCCATGTTTAACTGCCACTTCTAAACTGAACTGAACTCCGTTCTGATCTCTGATGTAGAAACTGAATTCTCTGTCATTCGATTGTCACTAAACCTTGTTGGGCACAGGATGGCAGGATCTTGGCTCTGATACCACTAAAATATTCCGAACCAATTTTTTTCAATTTTTTCAATAACAGATACAATGCAACACACATCCGTTAGGGTTAGCACTTAAACCAAAACGATGCAGAATTCAACTCTAACCAAGAATGCGCCGGATGATGACGAGCATATGGTCAGAGGATCTCAAAGCAAATCTGAATAAAGAACTCTAACCAAGAATGTGCCGGATGACGACGAGCATATGGTCAGAGGATCCCTAACTTCTATTATGCTAAAAGTAAACTCAACACCCAGAATGTGCTTTCAAACCCCGAGTGGGAATGGAGCTACCATAGGGCGGAGATGTAAGATATTACAATGCAAATCAAAGTAAATAGGTGGCAAGCCAGCCTCTTCCACTTATCCAGCGGGTATTACAATGAAATAACAGAGAAGAAGTAAGATTGCTGACAGTACTACTGTTCAGCTTACAATAATTAGAGATTCGCCTGCCAAATACATAGAATAAGAAAGTCTAACCATGCTGCAATATAGTATAATGTCTCCTCAATGATCACAAAGACTTTCAACCCAAACCCAACTCAAAAGATAGACTTTACGCAAGCTGATATGACAAAACAGCAACTTAATATGCATAACCAGCAACCCTAGAATCCACTAAAATGCTCACAACTCACTCAATACTTGCCAGAATGACATGAGACTTGATGCAAACGAAAGCTAGGATGATGACAATGAAGACTAGACAAAGAAACAGCTGACAAATTGAAGTATTTTTTTTTCTAAACACTTGCCAGGCAAAACAAAATGGTACAGCCTCAAGAAATGTTCTACCAACAAGATAAAATCCAAGACACCTCTAAAAAATCTGCAACTTGGCATAGAGGGGCGCCCAAGGCTAGCAAATGCATGGGTAAACTACCCAGAACCAAAATAAATTCGCCCAAAGACTTATGAGTATAAACTTCAATCTGCAATACAAAATCAGCAACTCCAGATTTTGATTAAAATGCAAGAAACTGAACTACAAATGCAAAACAACTTCTACAATGCAAAATCTCACTACAAATCTCACTCAACTACAATCTAACTCTCCACTAGTTGTTGTCTTTCAAGCAAGAAGTCGAGCCAAGGCTAGGAGGCATTCATTCCTCGAAGCAATCCAAATACCATTCCGGCAGCATAACTTTACTCAAGACATAAGATACTGAAATGAAGAGAAGAGGTCTCCATTTATAAGCTCAACAAGGAATCTCCAAAAACTTCTAGAAAGTGCGCCCTAATTCCAATTTGAATTTGACTTCAATTTCCCTCCAAGCATAGGCGTCCCACTTTCAAAGCTAATTTTGACTTTTATTTAAAATTTATCTCCTCAACAAAGTTGGCGTACCTTTCTCCTTGTGCATTTTTAACTTTAGAAATATCAAAATAATTCCCCATGAGATGACCACCCTCAAAGTCCCCCTTTTTAAAACAACTTAAAGTTGTAACACTAGACCAAGGGGTCATAAGATGAAAATGAAACATTATTAATTTAAAATAACTTATCTCTCCAAAATGAGCACCTTAAAGCCAAAATCAATATTACCAACTGAACTGTCAGAAGAGGAAAGCTTGTTGAGTTGATGCTGACTGGACCGCTGCTAAAAATAGTAAATTGGGAAAGTTGCTCGGATCAAAGTGCATGCGACACCATTGCAAAGCTTTCTGAAAACCCAGAAAGAATCCGCAATCCAAAATCCCCGACTCCAAGTTGTAGCCGTCATAACTTACTAAAAATAGTAAGTCCGGAAAAGTTGCTCGACGCACTTGCATGTCATACCTCTGCGAAGTTCTCTGAAAACCCTGAAGGAATCCAGAAACCAAACAGCCGAACTCCAACACGCAAACCCCTGAATCTTCAAAAGGGACTATCAAGTAGCCGGAAACCCTAATTCTGCCTCTGACTACCCAACAACAAACCGGGAATAGGCTATCAATCACTGGAAATTGTAGAGCTAAAAATGGGGACATTACAGAGGGCATTGTTGCATTTCATAAAATCGTGGGTCTGAATTAAGGGTCGTAAGCATTGAAGGAGGACGTGGGATTGTTATTCTTCCATCGCTACTCAATTGATGTTAGTCGTTTCCTTTATACCTAGTCACTGTCTGCAAACAAGGCACACGTAGGAGCTGTAGAGTGCATACCGCCTAGGAAAAGTGTTATCTGGAGTTGACAAAGAGGGTGTGGGTTGTTGGGAAGAGGCATTTGGACACTGTTGTGCATATGCATACATAATGGGCGTGATTATCAGCAAGGGATCAACTGTCCATACCATTCGCCATCCCTTGTCTCCAAATGTTTGGCATCTACCACTCGTGGAACGTCAATAGGAGCAACTATTCGAGCAAAATGGTATTTTAAAGTTACAAGCTATAATTTCTAAATCTGAGAATACATTATTGTCACTTTCACTTTTCTAAAATCTAAATGGTGAAGGCTATATATCTCCTCTAGTTGTATTAGACAAACTTATGAAATGAAATAATAATATGAATGGTGACATCTATTTTGTTGAGCTTAATAATTGTGATTTTGAAAACTTCAATCTGTGAAAGCATTCGATTTAGCTAGAATGCAATCTATTTGACAAAATGCCAATGTGTCAAATTGAAAAATCGTAAAAATATCGTTCAATTACCATTGGGGATTTTACAGTGGTATTAGAGCTATGCATCCTGCCAGCCTGATGGGTTAACAATAAAATTTATTTCAGAATTGCTTGTTGAGTTACCAGCACTCATCTATATCAGTCTCAATAGGTTGTTGGTTTGGGAAAATGAAGACAAATCAAGAATTCATGGCAAATTTTTTGCAAGTCTTTCAAGGGTATCAGAAGAATCTAACATTGTTAGAACATCCTGAAATATTAGAACCTTTTTTTGCAGAAGAAAGGAAAGCAAGCACTAAGGTAAATAATTTTACCAGTACAGAGGAAAAGGAGAAGAAAGAAGAATTTCTTCCTGTTGATGTTAGAGCAGTGTCAGGCCACTTCCAGCCACGACTTCAAGCAATAAAATTACACATAGCCTATCGGCTATTTATTTTATTGGAGGCATTCGATGATAAAGAGACACGTCACATGTATAATAAAGTAATGTTTATTATTTAATTATTAATTTGAGTTTGCTTATTGTGGCTGACCCTTCCTTGATAACTGGCGCTCTTCTTAGAGAGACATATATCTTCATTGGTGGCCGACTTTGTGCATTGAAGAGACGCAATCATTGAAGACCTCCTCATCGAATAGTATATATTGGAGTTGTTGTTCAATCCTTGCATCATTCATATTCATTTGTTACATTCACATTCATAGTGCGATTTCATAAGAGAAGTGCGAACTTAGTCAAGTGCAGATCGAAGTCTATAGAAGGCCGAATTATTGTGTTCTTGGAAGGGCGATATTGTCATCAAGTTACTGCATTGTATTGGCACTATTGTTTGGCCTTCTGATCGGCCTCTTTATAAAGATCTTTGTTGTTCCATATTAAATATATAAGTGATATATTATTGCTGGGTTTTTCACCCTCAAGTGGAGGGTTTTCCCAGGGTATATGTTGTGTCTATTTGTCTGATTTTGAATTAAACATCTTCTTATCTAATCTGATCATAAAACTAACATGGTATCAGAGCGGGTTTAAGCAAGATCGTGATCAGATTTATATAGCAGTCCTATCATCCACTCTTATTCTCACTTCTTCTTGCATCTATCCGATCGTCAAAGATGGTGAACGGGCTCAAGATCGAAGATAGACTCAAGGGTGCTTCAAACTTCACCTCTTGGAAGTTTAGAGTAATGCTTGCTTTGGAAGAAAATGAGATTGTTGAGTTCGTGGAGGGCGAAGTTCCCGAACCTTCTGATGAAAATGAGAAGTCTCAATGGAGAAAGAATTGCACTAAGGCGAAGAATATTTTGGTAGACTCCGTGAAGGACCACCTTGTGCCAATCATCTCCAAGTTGACGATAGCAAGGGAAATGTTCAAGACTTTGGAAAAAATGTATGAGATCAACAATACAAGTAGAGCTCTTGCATTAAAGCAATAGCTTCATCATATCAAGATGGCGAAAGGAGACTCCGTCATCTCATTCTTCATGAAGATCACCGAATTGAGAGATCAACTCTCTACCATTGGGCATATGGTTGATGATAAGGATTTGGCTATGTTGGCACTTAATGCTCTTCCTCAATCTTGGGAGCCATTTATCCAAGGTATCAGTGGGAGATCAAAACTACCTAAGTTTGATCGCTTGAGGGCAGATTGCATTCAAGAAGAATCAAGAGTGGATGGGAGAGGCAATGGGCAAAGTTCTACAAATGAAGACATTCATGTACTTGCCTCTCAATCTTCGAAGAAGAAAGGAAGAGAAGGGAAGAAAGGCAACTTCAAGAGGAATAGAGATAAAAGATCAGATGGTGCCCCTACATCTAAGAAGAAGAAGGACCTCTCCCGCATACAATGCTTTAGATGTGACAAGTTTGGTCACTATGTAAAAGATTGTCCAACCAAACCTAAGCAGCAAGCCTCAATTGTAGATGTGGGCGAGATATCTCCTCAGAAGGATTCAAGTGGTTTTCTATTCTATTTTGCCTTATCAAGCAATGTTCCAACGAATAACAACACTTGGTTAATTGATAATGGTGCCTCACGCCACATCACGGGTTTTAGAGAACATCTATCTGATTTGGTGGAAAGAGATTCAAGTGTTCAAGTCATAATTGGAGATGATGCATGTTATTCTGTGAAAGGTGTTGGGACCTCCACTCTTCACTTAGATTCTGGCATCTCCTTGCAGTTGAGTGATGTACTATTTGTACCAGGCATCAAGTGGAACCTTGTCTCTATTTCAGCCTTGGAGTACAAGGGATATCAAGTTGCATTCTCCGAAGGTAAAGTCCTTGCATGGCCGAAGAACTCAAGCATCAAGACTACCCAAGTGATTGGAGTTTGACATGAGAGTCTCTACAGACTTTCCACTCGTCCATTACAAGCTTTGTTGCATGATTCATCAAGTTTGTGTGAGCTTTGGCATAGAAGACTTGCTCACCTTCATTTCAGAGCACTTCCAACCATCGAGAAGATGGTCACGGGCCTTCCTAAACTCAGCTAGGAGCATGAAGGCACTTGCAGAGGTTGCGCTTTGGGTAAGAATACTAAAGGTCCATTTCATAGTAGTGAGAGTAGATCTAAATGTAATCTAGACTTTGTTCATTCTAATTTGTGTGGTCCAATGTTTCTTGCTTCTTTGAGTGGTTTCTGTATTATGTAATTTTTATTGATGACTACTCTAGAAAGACTTGAATTTATTTCTTAAAGACTAAAGAATCTAAGGAAGTACTTGAGAGATTCAAGGAATTCAAAGCTCAAGTAGAGAACCTGTCCAGAAAGAGGATCAAAGTTTTGAGATCCGACAATGGAGGAGAATACATCTCTAGAAGCTTTCGTAACTTTTGCATTGAAGCAGGGATTAAGAGGGAGTTTTGCGTCCCTTACAATCCACAGCAGAACGGTGTTGCAGAAAGGAAGAACAGATCTATTGTAGAAGGAGCTAAAGCCATGATTCATGATCAAGATCTGCAAACCTTCCTTTGGGCTGAAGCATCTAAGACAACTGTGTATGTTTAGAATTGGAGCCCTCATCGTATCTTGGAGAACATGACTCCTAAAGAAGCTTTCACGGGTGTGAAACCTGAAGTAAGTCATTTGAGAATCTTTGGTTGTCCTGTGTATGTTCATGTGCCTAAAGATAAGAGGACAAAGTTGCGACCATCTGGCAAGAAGGGAATATTTGTGGGCTACAGTGAGTCTTCAAAAGCCTATAGAGTTTACATTCCAAGTTAGAAATTGATAGAGATCAACAGAGATGTTACATTTGAAGAGGATGTTACATTTAAGAGATCTAAGGGTAGTCACATGAAGATGGACAATGAAGACCAAGAGTCTCCTCTGGACATGGAAGTTGACCATACTCCTGAGATTCAGAGGGAGGCTACTGATCCTAAAGAAGATGATGATCCAATTGAGTCTTTGGAACCTACTGATGGGCCTACAAACATTGTTATTGGTCGAAAGAGACCTCTTTGGGCTAGGCAAACAATGCAAGAGGCAGAAAAGTTTGCAGCCCCGAGAGGAATATTCAGAGAGAGCAAAAGACCTCACAAGTTTTCAAGTTATGTTGCTTTGATGAGTCAAATGATTGAATCTAAGCTTTCCAATGTTGAGGAAGCTTCAAGTCAACAAGTATGGAGAGATGCTATGGCTGAAGAATATCAATCTATCCTCAAGAATGATGTTTGGGACATCGTACCTAGACCAGAAGGAAAATCTGTTGTATATTCTAAGTGGCTCTTCAAAATCAAGCATGCGGCTGATGGAAGCATCGAGAAGTACAAGGCTAGGTTTGTGGCTAGGGGATTCTCTCAAAAAGAGGGAATAGACTATGAGGAAACATTTGCTCTAGTTGCTCGTTACACCTCCATCAGGACCATCATTGCTATTGCAGCGGCTAAAGGATGGAAATTACACCAGATGGACATGAAGACAACATTTCTAAATGGTGTAATTGAAGAAGAGGTATACATTGAGCAACCTGATGGCTTTGAAGTTCATGGGAAGGAGTCTCATGTTTGCAGATTGAAGAAGGCTTTGTATGGCCTTAAGCAGGCTCCTCGTGCTTAGTATGAGAGGATTGATCGATACCTACTGAGCTTGGGTTTCTCCAAGAATGATGCTGATTCAAACTTGTACTTCAAAGTAATTAAAAGTGAGGCTTTGATCTTGGTTTTCTATGTTGATGATCTATTTCTTACTAGAGAAGAACACTCACTATCAAATGCAAGAACGAGTTGGCTTCTGAATTTGAAATGAAGGATCTTAAGTTCATGCATTACTTCATTGTCTTAGAAGTATGGCAGAGGCCTAATGAGATCATTCTGAGTCAAGGGAAGTATACAATAGACATCTTAAAGAGATTTGGAATGATGAATTGTAAATCCATGTCTACACCTATGGAAACCAATTTTCAGAAGTTAAAGGAGGCTGCAGCTAGTTCAGATCTGGTGGATCCTACTATGTACAAGCAATTGATTGGATCATTGATGTATCTAGTCAATACTAGACTAGATATTTGCTATGCAGTGAGTGCACTTAGTCAGTTCATGTGTGAACCAAGGAAAATACATCTAGTTGCAGCAAACCATATCCTGAGATACTTGTGTGGCACAGTTGGGTATGGCTTAAGACATCCTTCTAGTGTGGACTTGAAGCTACATGGATATTCTGATTCTGATTGGGTAGGGTGTGTTACTGATCGGAAGAGAACCTCTGGATGTTGTTTTAGTTTGGGGTCTGCGATGATCTCCTGGTGTAGCAGGAAGCAGTCTTCAGTGGCACTAAGCACCGCAAATGCCGAGTATATTGCAGCTTGTATGGCAGCCCAAGAAGCAGTGTGGCTTCGGAAGCTTCTTGCAGGATTGTTTGGACAATCATTAGAGTCGGCTATCATTCATTGTGATAATCAAAATTGTGTGAAGCTTTCTGTCAATCCAGTGTTTCATGACAGAACCAAACATGTTGAGATCAAATACCACTATATTCGAGATATGGTATTGAGGAAAGCTATCCAGTTGAAGTACATTAGCACTAATGAGCAGACGATCGACATTCTCACCAAGCCTCTCTCCAGAGTAAAGTTTGTGTACTTTCGAGACAAGTTTGGAATTGTGGAGAATGAAGCCCTAGCTAAGAGGGAGACTCAAGTTCAGTGATCTTCTGTGATTTGCTTTAATGCATCTTTCTCTGTGAGAGAAATTTGAGGTGTAAGCCCTTGTTAATGCATCTTTCTTTGTGAGAGAAATTTGAGGTGAAAGCCCTTGTTTCCACTCTCTCGAAGTAGCCATGGTGGATGTCATGTTGAGTGACTCCATGACAACATCATGTGAGAGAGTCCGTGATGGTTTTCTTGTACTTGTGTTTATTCACCCTTTGGGAGTAGCTATGGTGAACGTCATGATGAGATGATGACATCACGTTGAGTGATTCCGTGATGGGCACTTGCGCACATATGCTTTACCATACATGGGAGTAGCCATGATGGTTGATATCATGTTGAGTGAATCCGTGATGAGCTCCTTTCACACATGGGTGTAGCCATTGTGGATGACATTGGTTAGCTGGAAGTTTCCTCCCTAGCTGAGAGGGAATGTTGATGTTAGAGTAGCGTCGAGCCACTTCCAGCCGCGACTTCAAGCAATAAAATTACATATAGCCTATCGGCTATTTATTTTATTGGAGGCATCCGATGATGAAGAGACACGTCACGTGTATAATAAAGTAATGTTTATTATTTAATTATTAATTTGAGTTTGTTTGTTGTGGTCGACCCTTCCTTGATAATCAGTGCTCTTCTTGGAGAGACATATCTCTTCATTGGTGGCTGACTATGTGCATTGAAGAATCATTGAAGACCTCCTCATCGAATAGTATATATTGGAGTCGAATAGTATATATTGGAGTCGAATAGTATATATTGGAGTTGCTGTTCAATCCTTGCATCATTCATATTCATTTGTTACATTCATATTCATTTGTTACATTCACATTCATAGTGCGATTTCATAAGAGAAGTGTGAACTTAGTCAAGTGCAGATCGAAGTCTATAGAAGGCTGAATTATTGTGTTCTTGGAAGGGCGATATTGTCATCAAATTACTGCATTGTATTGGCACTATTGTTTGGCCTTGTGATCGGCCTCTTTGTAAAGAACTTTGTTGTTCCATATTCAATATATAAGTGATATATTATTTCTGGGTTTTTCTCCCTCAAGTGGAGGGTTTTCCCAGGGTATATGTTGTGTCTATTTGTCTGATTTTGAATTAAAAATCTGCTTATCTAATCTGATCATAAAACTAACACTTCCTCATGATTTGCAGCCTACAGGTGAACCTAGGAAAAGCAAAAATTATCTTCGGAGGAAGAAACTTTGCTTTGTATGCAAAGAAGCTAGGGAATCCAGCCATAGGGGTCATGATCAAGGACAGGAGCAAATCGTAGAGATGCCTCCTATGGTAAAAATAGGAGAAATGATGGAAACAATAGAAAAATTAGAATCACAAAGGGACATAAAAGATATTCCAGCAATAGAAGAAGAACATCTAATAGTAGAGGGACATCCCATAAATGCATGTGAAGCTGGTTTGAGTATTGGAGATGTCAAATCCGGTTATAAGGTACATGAAAATGTTTTGTTTCAAAAGGCATGTGTGACCAAGGTCCAAAATGATTTCACTAAATGATTTGTAGCTGAAAGAGAGGGGAGTCTCATAGCAGCAACATTGGCTACAAATTTACATCCATCTGCATCATTGCATGAGTCTAGCATTCAAGAGAAAGGAAAGGAAGTCAACACAACACAGGCAAGCACAATTGATGTTGTGAGTAACTTGGAAATATGTGATGAATGGATTACGAGGGCAAAGGAAGCCAAGTTGTTGGCTGCCCAAGCAAAACAACACCTACAGAAAATTAAAGAAGGGGTTGCTCACATGGGCCAAGAAAAGCAAGTCAGGAAAGAAATAGTGATGACATCAACAGAAGAAGCTAAAATTTTAGACCTTCCTCATGACAACTCTGAGTATGAAAAGAATGATTCCACTCAAGAGGCTTATGAGATGGAGTTCCAGAACCATTGGAAGAATGCCTCAATACTGATTATAGAAGTGGAATGGTTAAAATCAACTAAGGCTGATTGGGTGATTTTAGATGTTGTCCCTATGGTGTGTCAAGTAGCAGCAGATGTTGGAATTCCAGTTGTTTATGTGACCAACTTCAGTTGGGATTTTATCTATGCAGATTGTGTTATGGAAGTTGGTCATCTTCACCATTCCATTGTTTGGCAGATAGCAAAAGACAATTCCCATTGTCTTTGGAACCGTTTGGCAAGTTTGGACTTGGGTTTAAGTTCAAATGAGGAAACAAAGATTTGGCATGCAAAATTTCCAAATGGCATTAGAGTAGTGCAGCGGAACCATGGCGAAGGATTTTGCAGGTTCATTTGGGATCCGGGTATTTGGCCATGGCACTCATGTACGGATTGTTGGGGGACAAGCAATCTCCGGGAAGGGAGGACTGTAATGTCCCCAATTTTCGACCGAACAATATTTAACTAATTTAATTAATTAAATATTTTTTTTGCCCTAAATATTTCTATTAAAGTGACTCAAATAAAAAAATAATAAATAATATAACAGTCACTGTATCAATAAAAAGGAACCTTCTAGAAGTTTAGCTAAGCCTTCAAAAAGGGTTGAGGACAAATCATTTGATCATCTTGTGAAATTATTTTCTTTTGGGGATTTCCGAAATTTGGAGAGCTTAGCTTGCAGGTGGCTTAAGGATGGAAACACTCAAGTTCCATGATCAAAGGTTTGGACAAAAACCCAAATCCTCTTACAAGCGGATTCATACAAGATTCACAATTGTGCTTCAACGATTGGATAATTTGTGAAGTCTTGCCAAAAAAGACAAATTATCAGAGGTATTTACTGGTAGGTTGGACGATTTGCATTGTAGATGATATTGTTGGCCGATTCAGATTGTGGCGTCCAAGTTGATGGTTGAATATATATATTGGTATCCATATCTCAGACTAGGTATTTGAATACAAGGAAGCCATGGCTGTCCATACCTCTCCTACACCAAGTATTATTCCATTGCTAAGATGGCATTGCTGCATTTCATGAAATTGTGGGTCTGAATTAAGGGTCGTGAGCATTGAAGGAGGATGTGGGACTGTTATTCTGCCATCGCTGCTCAGTTGATGTTAGTCATTGCCTTTATACCTGGTCACTATCTGTAAACAAGGCACACGTAGGAGCTGTAGAGTGCATATCGCCTGGGAAAAGTGTTATCTGGAGTTGACAGAGAGGGCGTGGGCTGTTGGGAAGAAGCATTTGGACACTGCTGTGCATATGCATACATGCTGGGTGTGATTATCAGCAAGGGATCGACTGTCCATACCATTCACCATCCCTTGTGTTCAGATGCTTGGCTTCTGCCAATCGTGGAACTTCAATAGTAGTAGCTATTCGAGCAAAATGGTATTTTAAAGTTACAAACTGTAATTTGTAAATCTTAGAATACATTGCTGTTACTTTCATTGTTCTGAAATCTAAATGGTGAAGGCTGTATATCTCCTCTGGTTGTATTAAACAAGATTATGAACTGAAATCTAGTTGCTAGGTTTGTTATAATAATTGTGATTTTGCAAACTTCAATCTGTGAAAGCATTCAATTCAGCTAGCATGCAATCTGTTTGACAAAATGCCAATGTGTCAAACTGAAAAATCGTAAAAATATCGTCCAGTTACCAATGGGGATTTTACAGTTTGTCTAAACTTGGGTGCGGTGGATGAGGAAAAAGGTGTTGCACCATATTGAGGTTGATTAAGGAAGATGTTGAAAGTCTGGAAACATTGACTGGGTACTACATGGCAGTGGTCAACTCAGCACTCTTAGCCAATAGTTGACACCACTCATACCTTCAATACATCCATATGCAAGGAAGCCGCATATTAGGTGGGACTGTGGATATTTATCAAATCATAAACTTTGAATTATGTATTTGCATCGATTCCTTCATTCCTCTATTGTCATATCAATTGAGCACCATATGTTTGAAAAATGTCTCTGACTGCATAAATGTTAAATGGTTGTATAAAGCAATTTTAATATTTCCGTAACACTAGATAAACTGTTGCAAATAGAATTATTTAGCAAAATATTTCAAACTGAGCTGCAATGAAACTGTTGATAAAATGCCTATCCATTCAACATTGGGAGAGTGCAAATTTTTGGCATAGAAATTGGGTTTGGATTCTTACAAGTGCTTTGTTTGAAAATGGAATTCCAGTGGCAGGTTGTTGAACAAAAATCACTATTCTTGAATGAATATCCCTTTGTCATGGATACCTTGCTTGATAATGTAAACATCCTTGATTTGCACCTTGGCGAAAGGATACAACAGGGAAGTGCATTTGCAAAAGAGATTGAGATGGTGATCTGAAAATTTAGATGTAGTTGGCATTTGGATATTTTCTCTATTAGTTGATATTTCCATCAAGAATAATAGATGCAGGCCTCATCAGATATGAAATATAAATCAAGGTCCTTATAAACTTGACCAACTATATGGCAATTTTTGTTTTGAAAAAATGACATCATTGAGACACACAAGACGAGGCATCAAAATTATTTATTTGCTGTGTTCCTGAATGCAATATTTTTCTCATCTCATGGCCTACTTTGTATTCATGGCAAGAGTAGACATTGAAATTACTCGTTGCTGTGTTCCTCGACAAAATATTTTTGTTGGTGCATGAGTTATTTTGTTTAAAATCTAAAGTAAGATCCTATGTCTAATTAAGTTATATATAGAACAAAATGTATTCTGTGGAGATATACCTTCTTGGTGTCCTACTGCAGACTTCTGAACTCAAGCATACCATTCTGGTGATTTAAACTTGGGTATTAAGTGCCATTTTATAAATAGGTGCAACTGCTTTCCTAATCAAATCCATTTTAACATCCACTGCTAATTTGGGGCTATTCTCACATCAAGAAGTTCATTTCTCCATTCATTCCAGATGTGCAGGTGCTACCAAAGTAACCCAGACATGGGTGTGCAAATTCCATCCGTTATGTAATGTACATGTTTTTCTGTTGTGCAATACTTTCATTGCAATCTGTACATTTTGTATGTGGGGACATTACAGTTCCTTTTAATCATTTCTAATATCCAGTTTTTGCCGACAAATTGCATATGCATGCTTTGCATAAAAGAAAGAGGATAGACAATAATTAGAATGTTATAAATGTAGATATGGACAGTTGGCTAAATGATAAATTTCTATCTCAAGAAAGTACATGGTAAACTTCAAATCTGTGCTCACAAGTGTGAAATCATAAACCTGTCATCTACTGCACTCTAAAAGTGCCAGTACATAAAGAAGTGAAAATATATGGTTGTTTTTCTAAAACAAAAATAGATCACTGGATTAAAAGACATTAAGGTGTTCCACAAAATATGATCTTAATATCATGATTGGGTTTTCAACAAGATTTCAATCATGTTATTGGGGATCCAAAGAAAGGAGATTGAGCAATCCAAAGAATGCTTGAGCTACAAAAAAACTAACAATGCTATGCATACAATGGAATTAATATGTATAAATAACTCTTATTAGATTAAACAAAGCACAACACATTTTACAAAAGTAGTACTTTGAAATATAAAGATGATAAAAAGAATTAAAAACACAATCCACTAAGCTTTCTAAAGATTTAGAAAGATCACAAACCTAGCAACTAGAGCATGTGCTTCCATATGATGGACACCAACCATTGGCAAACTATATTTACCAGCTATGATTCTTGCTTTTCTCACGCCAACTGGATCACATCAATAACAAAATCATTAAAAATACTTCATTCCATTATCAGTTACTCATTTCAAAAAAAAAATTGTTTCATATTTTTTAAAAAGATGATACAAATTTTTAAAATTACACTATTGCTTCTTCTTATCCTCAATTGATATTCATGATCAAGTCTAGACATGATAACTAGGTGCAAATGGCCCTAAATGTCTTATCATTCAGCCATAGAGGGAGCAAAGGTAGACACCACTTCAAATCGGGTCACAAAAAAATGTTCTCAGCTTGATGGTAAAAATTGGGAGTTGGGGTTCCTCATCAAAAGCTTACAACAAGTCTATCAAAAATTTTGGATAGCCTTGTTGAGAGTGGAAAAAACTCAAAGAGGAAAAGAGAGGCCATGAAGATGGTGAAGACTTAGAAAGAAGGTCCTACAATCTCTCTCTAGTCCTCTAGGAGCCCAACCTAGAACAATGCTTGAGAGTAAAATCCCTTAATTGAGAATTTATGTAATGTCCCCGTTTTAGCTGACGTTGTTTGTTGAGGAGTGAGCCTATCAATCAGATCGTCGTAGGCTAGCAGAAGTGTTTAGATGTAATGAACCGGACAATTTTTTTATTTTTTCTTGAAATGCAAATTACAATTCAACACGCACCCGTTAAGGTTAGCTCTAAACCAAAACGATGCAGAAAGTAACTCTAACCAGAATGTACACCAGGGTCCCGATGTGGGCAAGGTGTGAGCATTGGTCAGAGGATCTAATGTAGATGCAAACTGAAGGGAACTCTAACCAAGAATACGCCTGTGCAGACGAGCATATGGTCAGAGGATCAATGCATGATGAACAGAAAGTAACCCTAACCAAGAATGGCGCCAAGTGATGGCGAGCATATGGTCAGAGGGTCCCTAAACTACTTAACTGAAAGTAAATAGGCGGCAAGCCAGCCTCTTCCACTTATTCAGTGGGAGTACATGTAAATTCAAAGATGAGAAGAGAGAATTGCTGACAGTACTACTGTTCAGCTTACAATAAGTTAGAGAGCCTGCCAATAGCACAAGATTAGAAGCTTCAAATGCTGCAATAATTCTTAACTAATCTCCAAAGCCCCAAATCCCTTTAGTAACAACTTCTCACTCACAAATGAACTTTTCCCGAATCTGATATGACTGATTTTGACAGAAAATTGCACAGACCAGCAACACAGCAACTTACTAAAATGCTCACAAATCACTCAAATCTCACCCAAATCACATGAAACTAAGTGCATTCAACTCCTAGTATGATGGCGCCCCCTAAGTGACTGAGAAACCAACCCAAATGACTAATTTATTTTGCACGGAATTCAAGGCACACTCAGAAATGTACGGCCCTCAAGGAGGGGCGATTTTGCTCCATAAAATCCATTTCAAAAGATAAAATCTGAGAATTTGCACACTTGGTCGCCCTTAGCATAAAATCTGATTGGTCCAATACCCAGAACAGCAATATTTTTATTTCAAAAGTTACGAGCAATTCTTACAATCAGCTGTGAAGATCAGCAACTACAAAATGAACAGAAAATGCAAACTACAACTCCAAAAATGCAAGATATTCAACTGAAATGCAAAACTGACCTATTACTAACTATCCTCTCAACTAGTTGCTATCTTTCAAGCAAGAAGATGAGCCAATGCTAGGAGGTGTGCTTTCCTCGAAGCGAATGCCTGAAGACAATTCAGCAGCATAACGATGTAGTAGGCAAAAAGATCCCAAATGAAGAGCTGAGGCCTGAATAAAAAGACATGAAGAGAGCCTTCTAGAAGCTTCAAGAAGGGCGCCCAAAACCCTAATTTTGAATTCAACATTTCCCTCCAAAAGATGGCGTCCTTTTTCCCTTATTGAAATATTTCACTTTTTTTATAAAAGTCAAACTCCTCAAGTAGGCGTCCATTTCATTTAGCTCAATATTTGACTTTAAAAATATAATTTATCTCTCAATGAAGCATAGACCCATTAAGTCCCCTTTCTAAAAACAACATAAAGTTGTCATGCTAGGCAAGGGGGTGTTATAATATTATAATGTGAAAATACTTATCTCTCCAAGAAAATGCACCCAAGGGCCAAAAATAGAAGTGTCAGCTGAACCAACTGAAGAAGAAGACCAATTGAACTGAACCCAACCTGTCCACTGCCAAAAATAGAATTTACTAAAAATAGTAAATTCATCAAGTTGCTCGAAACGCCAAACTGACCATACCACTGCGAAGCTCTCTGAAAACCCAGAAAGAATCCGCAATCCGATTTCCAAACTTCAAGCAACAACCTCCTCAAAATTAGGAAACCCTAATTTCACCATCCGAGTAGCCTACGGGTCTCCGGAATAGGCCAACCGTCAATTGAAACGATCACATTTGAGAAGGGGACATTACATTAGAGGATCACTTGTGGCAGTTATCTAGAGTTCTGGGACATTACTCCACCAGTTGTTTCAGGTTTGGGCCTTTACAAGGACTCACAGAGTGATATTCAGACACTTACTATTTATAGTAAGTCAGGCAGACAGGGGTTACTATTTCTGGCAGGGCACTTGGTTCAATTGGTCATCTCAATTTCGACCCAGTTTGACAATTTGGTGAATAAGCGGAGCATTTAATAATAATTAAATAATTATTATTATGACTTTATATTATAAAGTCACTTTAAGTGAAATATTAAAGTTATTAATTATTAATGGCGAATTATAAAGTATTTAATACTTTATAATAAAGAGATAATATTAATATTAAATGAGTATTCATTACTCATTTGATTAAAGATGCTATTTATTAATTAAATTGCCTAAGTCAAGAGGGGCGAATTTAATTAATCTTTTAAATGCTCATTTAATTGCTTTTTGAGAAGGGTCGAACTTTTGAGAAGGGTCGAACTTTTGAGAGAGGTATTTATTTCTCAAAGACAAAATAGAACTCATTATTGATTGATTATTCAAATTTTGTCTTTTCTCTCTGAGAACATTTGGAGTTGGAGAAACAAGGGTTTCTGCAATTCGGTTTTGGAGAACGTCAACTCTTCAGAATCAGACATACTGAGGCTATGAAATACCAGTTGAAGATTGTCAGTTGAGTGGCTTCACACAGAAGTCATTACAGAGCATATTTGAGAAGTTTTATTCAAGTTTCTTGAGCAATTTGTAAGGGTTTGTTGGCTGCTATAGTACCCGCTACAGTCCACGTGAACAGTAACGCTACAGTACCTTTGTGCTTACAGAGGAAAAATCAGGAAGGGTTTGAGAAGAACGAATTTATCAAGGCCAGGAATCGATTTATATCTTGTTGTTCCAATATTTTGGCATCTCTTTTCTCAGCCGTACGGCCTCTTTGCTTGCTGCCATAGCCGTACTGTTTCAGCTGGAAGGCATGTGGATTTAAAGCTTGAAACGCCTTGCTTTTTGTTGAATATTCACTTCCATTGGGGTCACACAATCCTTGGATGCATCTGTGATCAATTTGGAGCTGGATATCTTTGTCTTTTGTGCACATTGAATGCTACAGCTGGTTATCAGATCGCTGCAATAAAATACCAGGTTTCTTACTCATTTAATAGTTGCTTTTTCCCTATGCATGCTTGCCTTTTGGCTCACACATCATAGATCTATTATTGTAATCGATTTGCAAGATTAATAGAGTCTTTTGGCACCAACTTATGAGTACATTTACTTCAAATTCGCATTCTAGAGTTTATCATAATTTTTAGAAGCATTTAATGCAAAATCATACCATCTCCTTTATTTGCAAAAACCACAAAAAAATCAAAAATTGCAAAAACAAACAAAAACGCATTCCTAGTCAAAAGATTTGGGTTGAGAGACACCTGGTCTCTTACAATTTCACAGTAGTATAGCCCCCCAAAAGTACTCAACAAGTGGACCAAAAACACATAACCTTTCAGTGATAGACCCTTTCAAAATACATTTTTGAGGTAAGGATACTTCTATTCATATTTTCTTCAACAAAAGATTAAGACGAGGCTTTTCAAAATGGCCCATCATGGGATCCAATAGGTTGTATGTGAACAAGTGGAGTGTAAATTTTAGTATTAAGGAAGATAATACAGTTGCATCCCTTATTTGAATCAACCACCGTAATGTCCCCATTTTTAGCACTACACCTTCCAGTGACTGTTAGCCTATTTTTGAAGGCTTGTAGGCTAGTCAAAGGAAGAATTAGGGTTTCCTATTTTCTAGGAGGTTTCCTTCTGAGTTTTCAGGACTTGCATGCAGGAGTTTGGCAGAAGGGTTTCTAGGTCTTTTTGGATTTTCAGAGGGCTTCAAAATGGTGTAACATGCATCTACATCAAGTGACTTTTCCAGACTTACTATGTTTAGTAAGTTGCGACGGCTACCCAGTTTGTGCTCAAAATGAGTTTGGAGTCACTTACTATTTTTAGCAGTATGCTATTTTTAGAAGTGCCATTTTTGGCAATGCTATTCTTAGCAAAAAATCAGCAATCCAATGTAATGGCTATTTCTGACAGGACAGTTTGGCAGTTTGGTCTCCAGCATTCTTGGAGTCTGTTTTGGCAGGTCATGGCTTAAGTGATTTTCAAATATGGACGCCTTAGTTGGAAATTATAATGTTTTAAGTTAAATATTTACTAATGCTAAATGGGATGCCACTTTTGGAGAGATAAGTTATTTTTATAAAGTTATTTCACTTAACTCATTTTGGACGCCTAACCTTGTGAGTAATTGCATTTTATTAAAAGTTATATTTCTCATATGCCTTTGGATGCCTAAGTCAAGAAGGGGTCAAGATGAAGTCAAAATGCAAATTACAATGAAATGTGAATCCTCATTTGGGTGCCCTAATTGGAGGGAAAAGAAGTTTGAATTCATGGTTGGAGAAAGTTATAAATAAGAGGCTTTGTCTTCATTTTTGGTATCCATTGCTAATATAATGAAGTGCTGCTGAAATTTCTTCAGATCCTTGCTTTGAGGAATGCATACCTCCTAGCCTCTTCTTAGTTCCGTACTTGCAAGATAGTACCTAGCTGATTTAGTGACTATTCTTCACTCAGAAGTGCAAATTGAGCTTATTGAAGATGGAGTACTTTGATGTTTTCTGTTACATCCCAAATTGTGACGTTACAATTTACCATTACTAGATAAGAGTAAATAAGAATTCTGGAGGTGAATTAGTGATGCTTGCACCTTGTTTTCAATATGAATGTTGTTTCATTTGATGTTATTCTTGGTGAAATATTGCATAAAGGAGAATAGAAGGTTATTGATTTGTGAAGAATCTAACTTTTGGAAATGTTTTATGTATTCTGCTTCATTTTGAGCATATGACTCCCATTGTCGTGTCATGATGTGCAGGAAAGAGGATCAATCCTCCAAGCAGAGGAGAAATATCACTCGGGGAAGAACTTGGTCGGGTAAGCAGTAACGAGTACCAAATGAGCATACACACACGTCAGTATAGGTTCTGAGAAACCAAGTCAGATAAGTTAATCTAGAAAAAGTCATCCATAGGCTTAGGAGTTTGTTTTACTTCCTTATGCTTTATATGATGTGATTGATTAAATGTCAGTCAGACTATACTATGACTCCCTGTGAATGAACGAAGTAGAAGGTATGTGATAAAGGTCGAATGGGTACGTATACACATGTATACACTGTATCTAAATGTATAGACATATCAATACGTATGTACGTTAAGCAAATGGATATGCTCGTACATATGTATCGACATGTATATACGCATACATATGTATATACATGGAGTATATGTGGACATGTTTACACGTACACATTCCGCCTAATATCTTTGATATAAATAATATTCAAGTATTATTATCTAGAAGATTTAAATATATATTTATGTATATATATATATATATATATTAATAAGGTGATTATTAATATATATATCAATACATAAAGGATGTATAAATAATAATATATTTTGTATATTTTATAAATTAAATGTATTAATATTAAAATTAATATATATTTATATATAAATACGTTTATATATAAATAAATATTAATGTTTGAAATAATACATTTATAAGTAAAATATGCAAATATAAATTATTAAAATTTAAATAATGGAAAACAATTTCAATGTTTAAAGAATAAGTATTATTAATGGAAGGATGAAATTCGCATTTTATATTTTTTGGAAGTTTAAATGTAAAAGGTAGCCGTATGAAATATTTAACATTTCAAAATACATTTGAAAAAGAAGCGAACTTCATTTAAGGAAATATTTGAAAAGTTTGAACTTTAGAAAAACAAATGGAAAATGAAAATGAACTTTCCCGTGAAATGGCGGAAGCTCCTGCGCAGCTGGGAATGAAGGAAGAAGTTTTCAAAGCTCGAAACAAGGAAAATAGCAACGAACTTCTGTGTTGTATCGATTTGAAGCTTGACCTAGAACGCAGCAATAAAATCATGTTGAGTTTATACGCCTGGCAGCAAAACGTGCCTATAGGTGGCGTTTTTGTTTGCAGAGTTGAAATATTCTTCAACTGCTGGCTCCAAAGAAGTCGAATCATCTTGAGAAACATGACTGAGGGTTTGATAGGATGACAAGTGACAATTTGACCTGGTAAACATGACAATCTGTCAATTTACATGCCCAGAAATGGGGAAATTGTTTTTAATTCGGCCTATAAATACTTCACAATTCTTCATTCGAATACATTCTTTTGCTTTCTTATCTGTGGCATTTTTAGAGAGTTTATACACTGCAATTTGAGAGCTAGTGTTGTGAGTTTGTGTTATTATTCTGTTTCAAAGTGTTTCAGTGAGAGGAGAGTTGAGTATTCTCAGTTGTATTTCATAGACTACTGTGAGAAAACAATAGCATTCTTTCTGTGGAGAATTTCTTAGTGAGGAAACTGTTTGCTATGATCAACAATAGAAGACTGCTGATAAGAGGAATCGTTGGAAAGAAGCTTATACAGGCATGTTTTCTTAATTAAAAATTATAGCTTAAAACTGACTTCTTTTACTGTCTTTAGAATTGCTGGTTGCATTGAAGTGAAATAAATAAATTGTCCCTAGCATTCATTTGTTGTTTGATAATCTATTATTGCATAATGATTTAAGGGACTTCATTTTATGCAAGGGTAAAAGATAGGGAATGACAAGGTAGCTAAAGGAGATAGCTTGATGCATTTCAATATATTCAATGTGGTTAAGAAGGATTTAGTAGGAAATTGGGGTTTTGAAAAGAAAGGATTCAATTTGATTATATGCATTAGTAGGAAATTGTATGCATTGTATTACAAGACTGTCTCTTGTGTGTGATGATTGATTGGTAGTATTAAACGGTTATGCAATTGTTTGGAGTTTCAAACTTGTATGATCTCCGTATATGGAGAATGCGTAGAATATGTATTAATTTCTAGGAACGAAATGATGTCAATACAAAGTGTATTCCTAGCTTGTGTTATTAGGTTAACATTAGGAAGCTTCTCTCCTAGGATAAAGATTTCCGGAAACAGGAGATAGGATAGTAAACACTTGCTTAAAGACTCATTTCCAGTAAATTGTTTGAGGTAGGAAGTCTGGGGTAAACTGAACCCATTGAAAGACATAGCGTACGCGTAGAGTAAGTTAGCCCTAAGTCAAATCGGCCCTGAGTAGTGTTTATGATAGATGAACTTCATTCGAAGTACTGAATGAGAATACTTTGGCCAAAGTAGTGAAAGGTACGACTGCCACATAGACGTGAGTTAGTTGAGACTACACTGTCAATTCATTGTGATCCGGGTACTAGATTGAGATTGTGAAATAGCAAGGTTCTAGTTGTGTAAGACACAACACTATGCTCAGTTGGTAATCGTTAAAGGATACCCTACCAATCTCTTCTTTGAAGGGAGGGCCGTTCATTGCAAAATGATCGTGCGGGGGACCGCATTATAAGTCCGTGGTTGGCGGAAAAGCGCCCGAGTGATGTTTCTCCTCCACAGCGAGCGGCCGATGTACCAAGATTTGAAAGGAAGGACTCCTGGACCTTCTTACTTCTATTTGTGCAAAAGCTTACGAGCTATGTATGTAATTGTATTACTTTTGAACTCTGATTTGTATTTGCAAAGGAAATGGAATTCGTGTGGAAACATATTGTAACATGTACGTATTTATCAATAAAGAAAGGAAAAATTTTATTGTATCATCTTTGTTACTTGTTACCTTTACATGTATAAGGCGAGAATTGGAAAATTTTTAATTTACGCAGAATCGGGTCGTTACATTTTCTGATTTTGGAGTGTTTATCAGTTTTTGGTGTTGCTGGTTTGGTGCTTGCTGAACCATGTTTTGACTCATCTCCCTGCATGATTTTTTGTTGGTTCTAGGTAGTGGCTCTTTGGATTCACCTTTCTTGGGCAGCCCTATGCTCTTGGTTTCATATTTTTTGGAGAGTTGCTGATTTTTCTAGACCAGGTCGCCCAATTCAAGGAGGGCACCCGTTGTCACTAGATGCATTGGGAATCGTGCAAAATAACCAAAGTTGTTTTGGAGGGGTTTGTCACTTGGTACTTGGTTGATTAGTTCCTATGCTTCATTTTCCTTCAGTCTCACGTCATTTGGAGGTGTTTGGAGTGAGATACGAGCATTTAGGTGAAATCTATACTTGTTGATCTGATTTTTCAGTTTGCTGTATTTTTATATCAAACCTGATATATCCATCTATTTTTTTATATTTCATGAGTTGGGTAGATTATACTTGTTTGGAGACTAATTCCTAACATTTTGGTGTTCATTGGATATCTTTATATCATTGTACTTGCAAATAATACTTCATATTGTAACACAGAATCAATAGTACTAATCAACTTTTAATATTTCTACAATTTACATTTTGTATTCCCACTGAAAAAGTGGAAGAGACAGGCCTCACCGTCTATCTATTTCATTTCAATACTGTTCTTTGCTTTCATACCCGCTGAAAAGTGGAAGGGGTCGGCTAGCCGACCAGACATTTCATTTTAGTATTTTGTACTTCCACTCCCGCTGAATAAGTGGTCGAGCTGCTTTCATTTCCTAGTTGGTCGGCTGAGCTTTCAACACTTTGTATTTCCATCTTTTCAATATATTTCAGCTAACGATCCCCTTTCCACCGTATGCTCTCACCTCGCCCATATTGAGAACTTGGTGATCAAAAAGTGAAGGGTTGATTTCAGTATTGTACTTTCAGTTTCAGATTTCATCTAACAATCCCCTTTCCACCATATGCTCTCACCTTTCCCTCATTGGGATCTGGGTGATCAAAAAGTGAAGGATTGCATTCCACTTGGTTTATCATTTCTCTAACGTTAACGGATGAAATATTGTGCTCAAAATTGGGAAAAAAGTAAGGGGGATATTTCAACCACCTTTATTCCATTCATTTCTTGCACAAAGGATGCTTCAAATACATAGGAAACAACATTGGGAAATTTGTTGATTCGACAAAACCCAAGGAAGGATATTCATTTTTGTACTTGGATATGTGATGAACTGTGCTTAGAAAAGGACTTACTCCATTATCCTTACTTAATTGGGTTGTGAATTACAAATATGGTGGATCATAAGCAAATTTCAGTTGAATGCATCCACTATGAAGAACATGGACACTTTGTAAGGAACTTCCCCACAATTTAGATTATTTTGAAAAAAGAACATCAAGAAAATCCTCAAAAGTTTTTTTCAACACATACTGAATCTATTTTACATTGTGTGCCTCCTAAGTATCTTTTCCAATCCATTTTTCACTCCAACCCATTAATTTAGTTGAAAACTTCTAGACTATCACAAACTATCTTCTCTATTGGCCACATGTATTTTAGGAAATCTACCATCACAAGAAAGCTACCTATATTTTTATACTAGGAATGAGAAAACTACAATTTGATCCTCTCCACATTTAATCCTCGATAGTTGACTAGTAATCTTGTCTTTAACTATTCTCAACACAATCTTTAAAGTGAATTATGCAACAAGATGCAATGTTGAAAATTGCATACCTTGCAATTTCACGCTATGTTTTGCACTCACTTTGGTGTTTGTCTCCCTTAGTGTGTTTTTAGGTTCATCTCAACCTTTGCCTTAGACGTTTTCCCCTATGGTGTCAAGGCTAAGCATTCCATCATTATTTTTTCGAAAGCAAATGTTACAAGGGTCATGTTTGTGTTATTTACTAGTGTTTGAACCTTTTCTAAGTTGGAATTGTCTGGACACTAGCACCATAAATTACATACTTAGTGAGTCGCCAAGTACTTACCTTTATTTGCTTCACAAGTTTCGGCAAGATTTACTCATTGAGATTTTTTTAGAGTTTTTTCATAAACTCGCCAAGTTTTTGACGAGTAGTCACTAAGACTTGCCGAAAAAATGGCAAGTTTTTCCATTTAACTCACGGTGCCAACATGTCAAAATTGAGAAAAAATGTGGGTTAGACACTACAAAAACTATTATTGTTTTGGCCTTATAAGCATTGCTTTTTTCTTTTTAGAAAACTTTGAAAATGTTGTGCGCCATGAAGATTTGTGTGGTTTTGAAGGTCTTCATTTGGGCTTGGTGGCAGGGGCTTTGCCCCTCAACCCCACCCTGTATTGCGACAAGGAACGCGCTAGGAGCACTATCCCAAGACCCCTCAACCCCATTAGGGGTGTTTCCCCCAGACCCCCACCAAACTCATTTGATACATTATGTAGCTATATTTTGCATAAAATTTATATTTTCTCAAAAAATTAAGTGTTTTTTAAGGAGCTAAGTTTTGCTGAGTTTTTCTTGAGTACTCTCCAAATCAAAACAATTTGGCTTGTCAAGTACTCTCCAAGTCCGGCTTTGCAAACTATGACTAGCCCAAAGCACAAACATTCATGTGACACGCTAGAGTCCTACAACAATTCATCATTCTTTGACCATTTCTATGTATTTCTTTCCCTTCCACCTTCCCAACCCTTTTGATAACCACTTTGAAGCGAATCCAAACGGTTACCCACATCCCTATTATCTATTCCTTTGACCCATTTTTGAACTAATCTCCTTCATTCTAACTTTCTCTTGCAACTTTGTACACTTTTTTTACATCCCACCATTTAACAACTTATTGAGCATTTTTGCCAACATTGTAAAGCATATAAGAAACTCCAGCACTTCATTGAGCTCTTGAGGAAGCTTAGTAGCAATGAAAGGTTCCTAACCCAAATCTGATCCAATTTTCTAAGTTTGATTTCTGATTTGACTTTGACTAGCGAATAGGGAGTTTTTTTTTCCGTTTGTTTTTGCTGTTTTATGAGTTTTTTTGTGATTTTGGTGGTTTTTTTTTTTTTTTTGAGGTTTTGTGCTTGATAAATGCGAAAAGGAAATAAATGCTAAATGAACATTAATAATTGAAATAAAACTATAAATTCTGATTTTCCTAGGACAGTGTTGTGACCTTTTCACACATTGCCCCATTGCAAATGGGGACCCCCATTGGTTTGCTTTTCTAGGGTTTTTCCTTCGCGCAACAATTTCATAAGGCCATTGCTTTGAGAGTTTCAAGTCAGAGTTTTGAGTTATGACCCGAGCCAACTGGAGAATTCAAGCCTGAAACAATGCCTAAACATCATGGAAGTGCTCAGAAGGTCCGGAAGACGAGGATCGCCTGTGCATTGAGTCAGTTCTGACACTTCCTATTTTTTAGGGATTTTTGCTTTTTTGCTTTTTTCATTTTTGGCATTTTTGGACCAATCTGAGACCCCTATTCTTTTAGGGATTTTGCTTTTTCTATTTTCAGAAAGTCAACCCTGGTCACAGAGTCAACATTTCCATTTTTAGAATCAAAATTCAGACCACCAGAGGTAAAATAAAGCAAAAATCAAGCAAAAATCAAGTGAAAATCAAGAGAAAATAAAAAAAAATAACGAAAAATCAAGGCATATGGCGAGGGTCTGATGATCCAGAAAAGACAAGCATGAAATTCATGGCGCCCAAGGGTAGAAATTCAACATGGCATAAGTTTGAAGAAATTTGAGGGAGAAATAAAAATGGCAAAGGCACAACAAAGTCCGCCTAGAGCATGGAAAGAAACTCATGAAGTCCGCCCCATGCCTTGTCCAGACTAGAGCAAAGTCCGCCATAAGGAGAAGAGGAAATGGAATAAAGTCTTCTAAGTCCGCCTTGGGTATGGAGAGATCATCTTGAAGTCCGCTTGGAAGAAGCAACCTATGGCAAAGACATTAAGAAGTCCGCCTAACACATGGCAAGACCTTCCCAAAGTCTGCCCCACCTCTTGGCATAAAGTCTAGGAAGTCCACCCACCTTGAAAAGAACTTGGCATGAAGTCGCCAAAGTCTGCCCTAGGCCAAAAAGAAAGGAAATTTGCCTAAGTGTTGATAAAGTTCGCCTAGTTGAATGGCATAAAAGACTCAGAGTCCGCCCCCCTCCCCCAAGCATGATAAAAGTTTCTAAGGCATGGAGAAAAACGTGAATGGAAAAGAAAGTCTAAAGTCCGCCCTAGGCTATGAGGAAAAAAAAAAAACCTAAGTGTTCGCAAAGTCCACCCACCAAGAGAAAATTGGCAAAGAGGTCTGGAAGTCCGCCCTGGCTAATAGAAAAAATAAATAGCGTGAATAAAAAATTTCTTGGCCATTGAATTGTAATTGGGGAGCCTATAAATTGAGCTCGCCCCTCATTTGTAAAGGGTGAAGAAAGTGTATGAGACTGTTGCGTGTTGCTACTTCCGATAATAAAAGCTCTTATGCATGATTTGCTTTGA
>VDFB02257571.1:0-27332 GCA_007258455.2 Sequoia sempervirens | reverse complement strand
TGTCATCTACTGCACTCTAAAAGTGCCAGTACATAAAGAAGTGAAAATATATGGTTGTTTTTCTAAAACAAAAATAGATCACTGGATTAAAAGACATTAAGGTGTTCCACAAAATATGATCTTAATATCATGATTGGGTTTTCAACAAGATTTCAATCATGTTATTGGGGATCCAAAGAAAGGAGATTGAGCAATCCAAAGAATGCTTGAGCTACAAAAAAACTAACAATGCTATGCATACAATGGAATTAATATGTATAAATAACTCTTATTAGATTAAACAAAGCACAACACATTTTACAAAAGTAGTACTTTGAAATATAAAGATGATAAAAAGAATTAAAAACACAATCCACTAAGCTTTCTAAAGATTTAGAAAGATCACAAACCTAGCAACTAGAGCATGTGCTTCCATATGATGGACACCAACCATTGGCAAACTATATTTACCAGCTATGATTCTTGCTTTTCTCACGCCAACTGGATCACATCAATAACAAAATCATTAAAAATACTTCATTCCATTATCAGTTACTCATTTCAAAAAAAAAATTGTTTCATATTTTTTAAAAAGATGATACAAATTTTTAAAATTACACTATTGCTTCTTCTTATCCTCAATTGATATTCATGATCAAGTCTAGACATGATAACTAGGTGCAAATGGCCCTAAATGTCTTATCATTCAGCCATAGAGGGAGCAAAGGTAGACACCACTTCAAATCGGGTCACAAAAAAATGTTCTCAGCTTGATGGTAAAAATTGGGAGTTGGGGTTCCTCATCAAAAGCTTACAACAAGTCTATCAAAAATTTTGGATAGCCTTGTTGAGAGTGGAAAAAACTCAAAGAGGAAAAGAGAGGCCATGAAGATGGTGAAGACTTAGAAAGAAGGTCCTACAATCTCTCTCTAGTCCTCTAGGAGCCCAACCTAGAACAATGCTTGAGAGTAAAATCCCTTAATTGAGAATTTATGTAATGTCCCCGTTTTAGCTGACGTTGTTTGTTGAGGAGTGAGCCTATCAATCAGATCGTCGTAGGCTAGCAGAAGTGTTTAGATGTAATGAACCGGACAATTTTTTTATTTTTTCTTGAAATGCAAATTACAATTCAACACGCACCCGTTAAGGTTAGCTCTAAACCAAAACGATGCAGAAAGTAACTCTAACCAGAATGTACACCAGGGTCCCGATGTGGGCAAGGTGTGAGCATTGGTCAGAGGATCTAATGTAGATGCAAACTGAAGGGAACTCTAACCAAGAATGCGCCTGTGCAGACGAGCATATGGTCAGAGGATCAATGCATGATGAACAGAAAGTAACCCTAACCAAGAATGGCGCCAAGTGATGGCGAGCATATGGTCAGAGGGTCCCTAAACTACTTAACTGAAAGTAAATAGGCGGCAAGCCAGCCTCTTCCACTTATTCAGTGGGGAGTACATGTAAATTCAAAGATGAGAAGAGAGAATTGCTGACAGTACTACTGTTCAACTTACAATAAGTTAGAGAGCCTGCCAATAGCACAAGATTAGAAGCTTCAAATGCTGCAATAATTCTTAACTAATCTCCAAAGCCCCAAATCCCTTTAGTAACGACTTCTCACTCACAAATGAACTTTTCCCGAATCTGATATGACTGATTTTGACAGAAAATTGCACAGACCAGCAACACAGCAACTTACTAAAATGCTCACAAATCACTCAAATCTCACCCAAATCACATGAAACTAAGTGCATTCAACTCCTAGTATGATGGCGCCCCCTAAGTGACTGAGAAACCAACCCAAATGACTAATTTATTTTGCACGGAATTCAAGGCACACTCAGAAATGTACGGCCCTCAAGGAGGGGCGATTTTGCTCCATAAAATCCATTTCAAAAGATAAAATCTGAGAATTTGCACACTTGGTCGCCCTTAGCATAAAATCTGATTGGTCCAATACCCAGAACAGCAATATTTTTATTTCAAAAGTTACGAGCAATTCTTACAATCAGCTGTGAAGATCAGCAACTACAAAATGAACAGAAAATGCAAACTACAACTCCAAAAATGCAAGATATTCAACTGAAATGCAAAACTGACCTATTACTAACTATCCTCTCAACTAGTTGCTATCTTTCAAGCAAGAAGATGAGCCAATGCTAGGAGGTGTGCTTTCCTCGAAGCGAATGCCTGAAGACAATTCAGCAGCATAACGATGTAGTAGGCAAAAAGATCCCAAATGAAGAGCTGAGGCCTGAATAAAAAGACATGAAGAGAGCCTTCTAGAAGCTTCAAGAAGGGCGCCCAAAACCCTAATTTTGAATTCAACATTTCCCTCCAAAAGATGGCGTCCTTTTTCCCTTATTGAAATATTTCACTTTTTTTATAAAAGTCAAACTCCTCAAGTAGGCGTCCATTTCATTTAGCTCAATATTTGACTTTAAAAATATAATTTATCTCTCAATGAAGCATAGACCCATTAAGTCCCCTTTCTAAAAACAACATAAAGTTGTCATGCTAGGCAAGGGGGTGTTATAATATTATAATGTGAAAATACTTATCTCTCCAAGAAAATGCACCCAAGGGCCAAAAATAGAAGTGTCAGCTGAACCAACTGAAGAAGAAGACCAATTGAACTGAACCCAACCTGTCCACTGCCAAAAATAGAATTTACTAAAAATAGTAAATTCATCAAGTTGCTCGAAACGCCAAACTGACCATACCACTGCGAAGCTCTCTGAAAACCCAGAAAGAATCCGCAATCCGATTTCCAAACTTCAAGCAACAACCTCCTCAAAATTAGGAAACCCTAATTTCACCATCCGAGTAGCCTACGGGTCTCCGGAATAGGCCAACCGTCAATTGAAACGATCACATTTGAGAAGGGGACATTACATTAGAGGATCACTTGTGGCAGTTATCTAGAGTTTCGGGACATTACTCCACTAGTTGTTTCAGGTTTGGGCCTTTGCAAGGACTCACAGAGTGATATTCAGACACTTACTATTTATAGTAAGTCAGGCAGACAGGGGTTACTATTTCTGGCAGGGCACCTGGTTCAATTGGTCATCTCAATTTCGACCCAGTTTGACAATTTGGTGAATAAGCGGAGCATTTAATAATAATTAAATAATTATTATTATGACTTTATATTATAAAGTCACTTTAAGTGAAATATTAAAGTTATTAATTATTAATGGCGAATTATAAAGTATTTAATACTTTATAATAAAGAGATAATATTAATATTAAATGAGTATTCATTACTCATTTGATTAAAGATGCTATTTATTAATTAAATTGCCTAAGTCAAGAGGGGCGAATTTAATTAATCTTTTAAATGCTCATTTAATTGCTTTTTGAGAAGGGTCGAACTTTTGAGAAGGGTCGAACTTTTGAGAGAGGTATTTATTTCTCAAAGACAAAATAGAACTCATTATTGATTGATTATTCAAATTTTGTCTTTTCTCTCTGAGAACATTTGGAGTTGGAGAAACAAGGGTTTCTGCAATTCGGTTTTGGAGAACGTCAACTCTTCAGAATCAGACATACTGAGGCTATGAAATACCAGTTGAAGATTGTCAGTTGAGTGGCTTCACACAGGAGTCATTACAGAGCATATTTGAGAAGTTTTATTCAAGTTTCTTGAGCAATTTGTAAGGGTTTGTTGGCTGCTATAGTACCCGCTACAGTCCACGTGAACAGTAACGCTACAGTACCTTTGTGCTTACAGAGGAAAAATCAGGAAGGGTTTGAGAAGAACGAATTTATCAAGGCCAGGAATCGATTTATATCTTGTTGTTCCAATATTTTGGCATCTCTTTTCTCAGCCGTACGGCCTCTTTGCTTGCTGCCATAGCCGTACTGTTTCAGCTGGAAGGCATGTGGATTTAAAGCTTGAAACGCCTTGCTTTTTGTTGAATATTCACTTCCATTGGGGTCACACAATCCTTGGATGCATCTGTGATCAATTTGGAGCTGGATATCTTTGTCTTTTGTGCACATTGAATGCTACAGCTGGTTATCAGATCGCTGCAATAAAATACCAGGTTTCTTACTCATTTAATAGTTGTTCTTTCCCTATGCATGCTTGCCTTTTGGCTCACACATCATAGATCTATTATTGTAATCAATTTGCAAGATTAATAGAGTCTTTTGGCACCAACTTATGAGTACATTTACTTCAAATTCGCATTCTAGAGTTTATCATAATTTTTAGAAGCATTTAATGCAAAATCATACCATCTCCTTTATTTGCAAAAACCACAAAAAAATCAAAAATTGCAAAAACAAACAAAAACGCATTCCTAGTCAAAAGATTTGGGTTGAGAGACACCTGGTCTCTTACAATTTCACAGTAGTATAGCCCCCCAAAAGTACTCAACAAGTGGACCAAAAACACATAACCTTTCAGTGATAGACCCTTTCAAAATACATTTTTGAGGTAAGGATACTTCTATTCATATTTTCTTCAACAAAAGATTAAGACGAGGCTTTTCAAAATGGCCCATCATGGGATCCAATAGGTTGTATGTGAACAAGTGGAGTGTAAATTTTAGTATTAAGGAAGATAATACAGTTGCATCCCTTATTTGAATCAACCACCGTAATGTCCCCATTTTTAGCACTACACCTTCCAGTGACTGTTAGCCTATTTTTGAAGGCTTGTAGGCTAGTCAAAGGAAGAATTAGGGTTTCCTATTTTCTAGGAGGTTTCCTTCTGAGTTTTCAGGACTTGCATGCAGGAGTTTGGCAGAAGGGTTTCTAGGTCTTTTTGGATTTTCAGAGGGCTTCAAAATGGTGTAACATGCATCTACATCAAGTGACTTTTCCAGACTTACTATGTTTAGTAAGTTGCGACGGCTACCCAGTTTGTGCTCAAAATGAGTTTGGAGTCACTTACTATTTTTAGCAGTATGCTATTTTTAGAAGTGCCATTTTTGGCAATGCTATTCTTAGCAAAAATTCAGCAATCCAATGTAATGGCTATTTCTGACAGGACAGTTTGGCAGTTTGGTCTCCAGCATTCTTGGAGTCTATTTTGGCAGGTCATGGCTTAAGTGATTTTCAAATATGGACGCCTTAGTTGGAAATTATAATGTTTTAAGTTAAATATTTACTAATGCTAAATGGGATGCCACTTTTGGAGAGATAAGTTATTTTTATAAAGTTATTTCACTTAACTCATTTTGGACGCCTAACCTTGTGAGTAATTGCATTTTATTAAAAGTTATATTTCTCATATGCCTTTGGATGCCTAAGTCAAGAAGGGGTCAAGATGAAGTCAAAATGCAAATTACAATGAAATGTGAATCCTCATTTGGGTGCCCTAATTGGAGGGAAAAGAAGTTTGAATTCATGGTTGGAGAAAGTTATAAATAAGAGGCTTTGTCTTCATTTTTGGTATCCACTGCTAATATAATGAAGTGCTGCTGAAATTTCTTCAGATCCTTGCTTTGAGGAATGCATACCTCCTAGCCTCTTCTCAGTTCCGTACTTGCAAGATAGTACCTAGCTGATTTAGTGACTATTCTTCACTCAGAAGTGCAAATTGAGCTTATTGAAGATGGAGTACTTTGATGTTTTCTGTTACATCCCAAATTGTGACGTTACAATTTACCATTACTAGATAAGAGTAAATAAGAATTCTGGAGGTGAATTAGTGATGCTTGCACCTTGTTTTCAATATGAATGTTGTTTCATTTGATGTTATTCTTGGTGAAATATTGCATAAAGGAGAATAGAAGGTTATTGATTTGTGAAGAATCTAACTTTTGGAAATGTTTTATGTATTCTGCTTCATTTTGAGCATATGACTCCCATTGTCGTGTCATGATGTGCAGGAAAGAGGATCAATCCTCCAAGCAGAGGAGAAATATCACTCGGGGAAGAACTCGGTCGGGTAAGCAGTAACGAGTACCAAATGAGCATACACACACGTCAGTATAGGTTCTGAGAAACCAAGTCAGATAAGTTAATCTAGAAAAAGTCATCCATAGGCTTAGGAGTTTGTTTTACTTCCTTATGCTTTATATGATGTGATTGATTAAATGTCAGTCAGACTATACTATGACTCCCTGTGAATGAACGAAGTAGAAGGTATGTGATAAAGGTCGAATGGGTACGTATACACATGTATACACTGTATCTAAATGTATAGACATATCAATACGTATGTACGTTAAGCAAATGGATATGCTCGTACATATGTATCGACATGTATATACGCATACATATGTATATACATGGAGTATATGTGGACATGTTTACACGTACACATTCCGCCTAATATCTTTGATATAAATAATGTTCAAGTATTATTATCTAGAAGATTTAAATATATATTTATGTATATATATATATATATTAATAAGGTGATTATTAATATATATATATCAATACATAAAGGATGTATAAATAATAATATATTTGTATATTTTATAAATTAAATGTATTAATATTAAAATTAATATATATTTATATATAAATACGTTTATATATAAATAAATATTAATGTTTGAAATAATACATTTATAAGTAAAATATGCAAATATAAATTATTAAAATTTAAATAATGGAAAACAATTTCAATGTTTAAAGAATAAGTATTATTAATGGAAGGATGAAATTCGCATTTTATATTTTTTGGAAGTTTAAATGTAAAAGGTAGCCGTATGAAATATTTAACATTTCAAAATACATTTGAAAAAGAAGCGAACTTCATTTAAGGAAATATTTGAAAAGTTTGAACTTTAGAAAAACAAATGGAAAATGAAAATGAACTTTCCCGTGAAATGGCGGAAGCTCCTGCGCAGCTGGGAATGAAGGAAGAAGTTTTCAAAGCTCGAAACCAGGAAAATAGCAACGAACTTCTGTGTTGTATCGATTTGAAGCTTGACCTAGAACGCAGCAATAAAATCATGTTGAGTTTATACGCCTGGCAGCAAAACGTGCCTATAGGTGGCGTTTTTGTTTGCAGAGTTGAAATATTCTTCAACTACTGGCTCCAAAGAAGTCGAATCATCTTGAGAAACATGACTGAGGGTTTGATAGGATGACAAGTGACAATTTGACCTGGTAAACATGACAATCTGTCAATTTACATGCCCAGAAATGGGGAAATTGTTTTTAATTCGGCCTATAAATACTTCACAATTCTTCATTCGAATACATTCTTTTGCTTTCTTATCTGTGGCATTTTTAGAGAGTTTATACACTGCAATTTGAGAGCTAGTGTTGTGAGTTTGTGTTATTATTCTGTTTCAAAGTGTTTCAGTGAGAGGAGAGTTGAGTATTCTCAGTTGTATTTCATAGACTACTGTGAGAAAACAATAGCATTCTTTCTGTGGAGAATTTTTGAGTGAGGAAACTGTTTGCTATGATCAACAATAGAAGACTGCTGATAAGAGGAATCGTTGGAAAGAAGCTTATACAGGCATGTTTTCTTAATTAAAAATTATAGCTTAAAACTGACTTCTTTTACTGTCTTTAGAATTGCTGGTTGCATTGAAGTGAAATAAATAAATTGTCCCTAGCATTCATTTGTTGTTTGATAATCTATTATTGCATAATGATTTAAGGGACTTCATTTTATGCAAGGGTAAAAGATAGGGAATGACAAGGTAGCTAAAGGAGATAGCTTGATGCATTTCAATATATTCAATGTGGTTAAGAAGGATTTAGTAGGAAATTGGGGTTTTGAAAAGAAAGGATTCAATTTGATTATATGCATTAGTAGGAAATTGTATGCATTGTATTACAAGACTGTCTCTTGTGTGTGATGATTGATTGGTAGTATTAAACGGTTATGCAATTGTTTGGAGTTTCAAACTTGTATGATCTCCGTATATGGAGAATACGTAGAATATGTATTAATTTCTAGGAACGAAATGATGTCAATACAAAGTGTATTCCTAGCTTGTGTTATTAGGTTAACATTAGGAAGCTTCTCTCCTAGGATAAAGATTTCCGGAAACAAGAGATAGGATAGTAAACACTTGCTTAAAGACTCATTTCCAGTAAATTGTTTGAGGTAGGAAGTCTGGGGTAAACTGAACCCATTGAAAGACATAGCCTACGCGTAGAGTAAGTTAGCCCTAAGTCAAATCGGCCCTGAGTAGTGTTTATGATAGATGACCTTCATTCGAAGTACTGAATGAGAATACTTTGGCCAAAGTAGTGAAAGGTACGACTGCCACATAGACGTGAGTTAGTTGAGACTACACTGTCAGTTCATTGTGATCCGGGTACTAGATCGAGATTGTGAAATAGCAAGGTTCTAGTTGTGTAGGACACAGCACTATGCTCAGTTGGTACTCGTTAAAAGGATACCCTACCAATCTCTTCTTCGAAGGGAGGGTCGTTCATTGCAAAATGATCGTGCGGGGGACCACATTATAAGTCCGTGGTTGGCGGAAAAGCGCCCGAGTGATGTTTCTCCTCCACAGCGAGCGGCCGATGTACCAAGATTTGAAAGGAAGGACTCCTGGACCTTCTTACTTCTATTTGTGCAAAAGCTTACGAGCTATGTATGTAATTGTATTACTTTTGAACTCTGATTTGTATTTGCAAAGGAAATGGAATTCGTGTGGAAACATATTGTAACATGTACGTATTTATCAATAAAGAAAGGAAAAATTTTATTGTATCATCTTTGTTACTTGTTACCTTTACATGTATAAGGCGAGAATTGGAAAATTTTTAATTTACGCAGAATCGGGTCGTTACATTTTCTGATTTTGGAGTGTTTATCAGTTTTTGGTGTTGCTGGTTTGGTGCTTGCTGAACCATGTTTTGACTCATCTCCCTGCATGATTTTTTGTTGGTTCTAGGTAGTGGCTCTTTGGATTCACCTTTCTTGGGCAGCCCTATGCTCTTGGTTTCATATTTTTTGGAGAGTTGCTGATTTTTCTAGACCAGGTCGCCCAATTCAAGGAGGGCACCCGTTGTCACTGGATGCATTGGGAATCGTGCAAAATAACCAAAGTTGTTTTGGAGGGGTTTGTCACTTGGTACTTGGTTGATTAGTTCCTATGCTTCATTTTCCTTCAGTCTCACGTCATTTGGAGGTGTTTGGAGTGAGATACGAGCATTTAGGTGAAATCTATACTTGTTGGTCTGATTTTTCAGTTTGCTGTATTTTTATATCAAACCTGATATATCCATCTATTTTTTTATATTTCATGAGTTGGGTAGATTATACTTGTTTGGAGACTAATTCCTAACATTTTGGTGTTCATTGGATATCTTTATATCATTGTACTTGCAAATAATACTTCATATTGTAACACAGAATCAATAGTACTAATCAACTTTTAATATTTCTACAATTTACATTTTGTATTCCCACTGAAAAAGTGGAAGAGACAGGCCTCACCGTCTATCTATTTCATTTCAATACTGTTCTTTGCTTTCATACCCGCTGAAAAGTGGAAGGGGTCGGCTAGCCGACCAGACATTTCATTTTAGTATTTTGTACTTCCACTCCCGCTGAATAAGTGGTCGAGCTGCTTTCATTTCCTAGTTGGTCGGCTGAGCTTTCAACACTTTGTATTTCCATCTTTTCAATATATTTCAGCTAACGATCCCCTTTCCACCGTATGCTCTCACCTCGCCCATACTGAGAACTTGGTGATCAAAAAGTGAAGGGTTGATTTCAGTATTGTACTTTCAGTTTCAGATTTCATCTAACAATCCCCTTTCCACCATATGCTCTCACCTTTCCCTCATTGGGATCTGGGTGATCAAAAAGTGAAGGATTGCATTCCACTTGGTTTATCATTTCTCTAACGTTAACGGATGAAATATTGTGCTCAAAATTGGGAAAAAAGTAAGGGGGATATTTCAACCACCTTTATTCCATTCATTTCTTGCACAAAGGATGCTTCAAATACATAGGAAACAACATTGGGAAATTTGTTGATTCGACAAAACCCAAGGAAGGATATTCATTTTTGTACTTGGATATGTGATGAACTGTGCTTAGAAAAGGACTTACTCCATTATCCTTACTTAATTGGGTTGTGAATTACAAATATGGTGGATCATAAGCAAATTTCAGTTGAATGCATCCACTATGAAGAACATGGACACTTTGTAAGGAACTTCCCCACAATTTAGATTATTTTGAAAAAAGAACATCAAGAAAATCCTCAAAAGTTTTTTTCAACACATACTGAATCTATTTTACATTGTGTGCCTCCTAAGTATCTTTTCCAATCCATTTTTCACTCCAACCCATTAATTTAGTTGAAAACTTCTAGACTATCACAAACTATCTTCTCTATTGGCCACATGTATTTTAGGAAATCTACCATCACAAGAAAGCTACCTATATTTTTATACTAGGAATGAGAAAACTACAATTTGATCCTCTCCACATTTAATCCTCGATAGTTGACTAGTAATCTTGTCTTTAACTATTCTCAACACAATCTTTAAAGTGAATTATGCAACAAGATGCAATGTTGAAAATTGCATACCTTGCAATTTCACGCTATGTTTTGCACTCACTTTGGTGTTTGTCTCCCTTAGTGTGTTTTTAGGTTCATCTCAACCTTTGCCTTAGACGTTTTCCCCTATGGTGTCAAGGCTAAGCATTCCATCATTATTTTTTCGAAAGCAAATGTTACAAGGGTCATGTTTGTGTTATTTACTAGTGTTTGAACCTTTTCTAAGTTGGAATTGTCTGGACACTAGCACCATAAATTACATACTTAGTGAGTCGCCAAGTACTTACCTTTATTTGCTTCACAAGTTTCGGCAAGATTTACTCATTGAGATTTTTTTAGAGTTTTTTCATAAACTCGCCAAGTTTTTGACGAGTAGTCACTAAGACTTGCCGAAAAAATGGCAAGTTTTTCCATTTAACTCACGGTGCCAACATGTCAAAATTGAGAAAAAATGTGGGTTAGACACTACAAAAACTATTATTGTTTTGGCCTTATAAGCATTGCTTTTTTCTTTTTAGAAAACTTTGAAAATGTTGTGCGCCATGAAGATTTGTGTGGTTTTGAAGGTCTTCATTTGGGCTTGGTGGCAGGGGCTTTGCCCCTCAACCCCACCCTGTATTGCGACAAGGAACGCGCTAGGAGCACTATCCCAAGACCCCTCAACCCCATTAGGGGTGTTTCCCCCAGACCCCCACCAAACTCATTTGATACATTATGTAGCTATATTTTGCATAAAATTTATATTTTCTCAAAAAATTAAGTGTTTTTTAAGGAGCTAAGTTTTGCTGAGTTTTTCTTGAGTACTCTCCAAATCAAAACAATTTGGCTTGTCAAGTACTCTCCAAGTCCGGCTTTGCAAACTATGACTAGCCCAAAGCACAAACATTCATGTGACACGCTAGAGTCCTACAACAATTCATCATTCTTTGACCATTTCTATGTATTTCTTTCCCTTCCACCTTCCCAACCCTTTTGATAACCACTTTGAAGCGAATCCAAACGGTTACCCACATCCCTATTATCTATTCCTTTGACCCATTTTTGAACTAATCTCCTTCATTCTAACTTTCTCTTGCAACTTTGTACACTTTTTTTACATCCCACCATTTAACAACTTATTGAGCATTTTTGCCAACATTGTAAAGCATATAAGAAACTCCAGCACTTCATTGAGCTCTTGAGGAAGCTTAGTAGCAATGAAAGGTTCCTAACCCAAATCTGATCCAATTTTCTAAGTTTGATTTCTGATTTGACTTTGACTAGCGAATAGGGAGTTTTTTTTTCCGTTTGTTTTTGCTGTTTTATGAGTTTTTTTGTGATTTTGGTGGTTTTTTTTTTTTTTTTGAGGTTTTGTGCTTGATAAATGCGAAAAGGAAATAAATGCTAAATGAACATTAATAATTGAAATAAAACTATAAATTCTGATTTTCCTAGGACAGTGTTGTGACCTTTTCACACATTGCCCCATTGCAAATGGGGACCCCCATTGGTTTGCTTTTCTAGGGTTTTTCCTTCGCGCAACAATTTCATAAGGCCATTGCTTTGAGAGTTTCAAGTCAGAGTTTTGAGTTATGACCCGAGCCAACTGGAGAATTCAAGCCTGAAACAATGCCTAAACATCATGGAAGTGCTCAGAAGGTCCGGAAGACGAGGATCGCCTGTGCATTGAGTCAGTTCTGACACTTCCTATTTTTTAGGGATTTTTGCTTTTTTGCTTTTTTCATTTTTGGCATTTTTGGACCAATCTGAGACCCCTATTCTTTTAGGGATTTTGCTTTTTCTATTTTCAGAAAGTCAACCCTGGTCACAGAGTCAACATTTCCATTTTTAGAATCAAAATTCAGACCACCAGAGGTAAAATAAAGCAAAAATCAAGCAAAAATCAAGTGAAAATCAAGAGAAAATAAAAAAAAATAACGAAAAATCAAGGCATATGGCGAGGGTCTGATGATCCAGAAAAGACAAGCATGAAATTCATGGCGCCCAAGGGTAGAAATTCAACATGGCATAAGTTTGAAGAAATTTGAGGGAGAAATAAAAATGGCAAAGGCACAACAAAGTCCGCCTAGAGCATGGAAAGAAACTCATGAAGTCCGCCCCATGCCTTGTCCAGACTAGAGCAAAGTCCGCCATAAGGAGAAGAGGAAATGGAATAAAGTCTTCTAAGTCCGCCTTGGGTATGGAGAGATCATCTTGAAGTCCGCTTGGAAGAAGCAACCTATGGCAAAGACATTAAGAAGTCCGCCTAACACATGGCAAGACCTTCCCAAAGTCTGCCCCACCTCTTGGCATAAAGTCTAGGAAGTCCACCCACCTTGAAAAGAACTTGGCATGAAGTCGCCAAAGTCTGCCCTAGGCCAAAAAGAAAGGAAATTTGCCTAAGTGTTGATAAAGTTCGCCTAGTTGAATGGCATAAAAGACTCAGAGTCCGCCCCCCTCCCCCAAGCATGATAAAAGTTTCTAAGGCATGGAGAAAAACGTGAATGGAAAAGAAAGTCTAAAGTCCGCCCTAGGCTACGAGGAAAAAAAAAAAACCTAAGTGTTCGCAAAGTCCACCCACCAAGAGAAAATTGGCAAAGAGGTCTGGAAGTCCGCCCTGGCTAATAGAAAAAATAAATAGCGTGAATAAAAAATTTCTTGGCCATTGAATTGTAATTGGGGAGCCTATAAATTGAGCTCGCCCCTCATTTGTAAAGGGTGAAGAAAGTGTATGAGACTGTTGCGTGTTGCTACTTCCGATAATAAAAGCTCTTATGCATGATTTGCTTTGAATCCCTTTTATCGTCAAGTGGTTTGCAAGGTTGCGTAGCTTGTTCAACATTAGATTAGAATTAAGATAGAATTTGATTTGAATGTTTGTTAAATGAATGAAAGATTTGATAGTATTGATTTTGTTGGCGCTAAACGCACCGAATGGGATTTGAAAACGACAGCTATGCATGCATAAACCGCCTTCAAATTAGAGGGGAAGCTCCCTCTTGCTGATGGTGTTTGAAAGAAAGTAAACTAAAACTAAGTTGCCTATCTTTTGGATCAGCTTAGAGCACAAGGTTTTTTAAACACAAACGCCGCAGCTGAGATTTTCTGATAAGAATTTCAACTACGACTAACCTAGACTAAAGACGTTCCTAACCTCTCAAGTAATAGCAGAGCAAGAGAAGTTAGAAATTAACAAGGTAGATTCTCTGACAAAAATACTTCAATAATCTTTCTTCCAACAAACACCTACACACTTCACTGTAAGCTGAAATAAAGATCATAAAAGCGTAACATAGATCACGGAAATCTGAGATTTTCGACCAAGGCAAAAGAGGCTCATGATTTTATTACTCAAATCTCTGAAACAAAAACTCCCTTCTAACATGCCTTGAACAAGAAATTGCAGCTAAGGAGGCTTGCAAACTTATTCTTAACACAATAGAAAACAGCAATCTTACTAACTCCTTGTTGGCTAAAGAGGCTCAACAATTTGCTTATCACAACACAAATGAACAATACTTGAGCAACAAATAGAAGGCACAATAGGCTCAGCGTTTTGTTCTCACTAGCACGGTTAAAGAAAATAAATGAGCAAAGGCTCTTATTTATAGAGAAGCAGAGGAGTAGGGAACCCTAAAATCTCCTTGCTTTCACAATCTAGGGCTTGCTCAGCAAGCAAGCTTTATTACTAAATCTAGAAAGAAGAAACCCTAAAAAGCAGAAAAAGCGGGAACTGCCAACTATTACATCTTATCTTCTTTCTATCCTCAAAGAATGGATAAGGATTATTCCAAGAATAGAAAGAAAGCGGAAAAGAAAGCTTCTAGAAGAAAGCTGCTTTAAAACTCGATCACATCCGCTAGGAAGTTTGAGATTGTGTCCCGGTTCGGTGCATCTATACCATCAACAGCAAAACACCGCTTTTCAAGAATATCTTCAGCATCTGCAATAGATCTCTGGAAATCTTCAATCTCATTGGCCGCTTTATTGAATTTTGCTGACATCATTGAAACATGACCTATCCTTCCACCAACTGGGCTGCAACTATGAACAACATTCTGGAACTGATTTTGTACTTCCTCAAGCCCGACGTAAGAACCATCCTCAAGACTGTATGAACACCGTGAGCTTGCCTCAAGAATTCCATGAAGATGACCTCGTCTGACGGATACCTTGGCAACATGAGCGGGGCACCTGAATAACCATAAACCCTGAGATAGGTAAAGGTAGGAAACTGTATAAACCAATCTGCCCATTCTGCCATTGCTGCCCTGGCAACTGAAGAGATGCGGACGTGCAATTCATTGTCCAAGTCACGCACCGTGTACATCAAGAATGCCTCGTTCACCCTTTTGTAGTGGTGCAACGACTTTGTGAATTCCAACTGGGGATAATAATTATATATGTGTTGAACGCTCAATGACCCCTCGGTGTTCAATCCTCTGAATTGACCTTGATAGGCCACCAAATAGACTAGATATGACACCATGTGGAATACATGAAATTGAAAATATTCTGTTATTTGCTGATGTAGGCAGTCACTTATCAAAGTAGGCCAATCATAAAACTCAGTCTTTTTCATAATGTGAGGTATGGCATAAAACATCCAAGGTTGGAACTTGGTGGCATCTTCTGAACCAGTGACCCTGTTGAGCAAAGTGATGATGATAGCAACCTCGTCCTTGAACTCTCCTCGCCCGACATTCTTGGGCAATGTCTTATGTTTTTCTTTCATCCATCTCTGTGCAATCTTCTTGCTGTATTTGTCTTTATGCATATTCCACATCTTTTCACATTCATCCCTCGAAAGAGTTACACTTTCAGGCCATGGGGGAATGGAAAAACACTTCTCAACCATGTCAGGCTTTAGACTGCAAATCAACCTGCCATCTGCTGACTGGATCTCCCTAGTAGCCGGGTTGTAATGTTTAATGCAAGCGATTACGAACTCAAGGCTCTGAACTGATATAGGAATAGACGCTGCTGCGAGGAGTCCAGAATGACCCAGGTTCTTGATTGAAGTATTGCCTGCTCTCTCCAAGGGATATAGATCGAACACCGGCTTGATATGATGCAAGTCTGTCTCAGCTGTTTTGATGTAATTATGAAAGAGGGCTGATTCGGACTTGAAGACATTAGGAGTGTATTCCATTTCAGAAAACTTGAAGAACAACTGTAAACTCGCCTTGGTCTAGACAAGTCTTGTGCAATTTCTATTTTTAGAATGCTGATTTTTATGCTTCAACGGACGAATTTTTTGAGAATTTTTCTGAGATATGGGTTTTGTTCAGAATATCAATGCAAGACAACCCAGATCGTCCGTTTTCGAAAATCTTGAACTTTGACTGAAAAAGCAGCAAACCCTAATTTCTTCAATTTTTCTGAAAAAAGCTGGCATCTGGGTTTTGTTCAGAATATCATTAGAAATGGACCCAGTTGATTGGATTTGCAAAACCCTGACGCTTGATCGAAAAAGCAGCCAACCCTAGGTTTTCGAAAAAAGCTGCGATATGGGTTTTCTTCAGAAGACTGATTGGAAAGGACCCAGATGGTTGAAATATGAATGCTCTGAGGTTTTCACTGACATGCAAGATAAAAGCACTTGCTGCAACTTGATGAAGTTTCTTGAAAAATCTTCAGAAGGTGGAGGCAAAAAGACCCAGATGACTGAAAAATTGAAAGCCTTGGCTTCCTGCTTGAAAAACTTGATCTTCTGGAACAAAAAGCTTGAAAAAGCAAGGGTTTATGCTTGCTAGTCTGAAAAATCTGATGTAAAACCAGCAACTATGAATTCTTTAATCACAAAAATTTCTCAAACTTGCTGCTCCAACTTTCTCCTCTGGATGCTACCTGCAAAAATAATGAACAATACATTGAAAAGAGGTATTAAATAGACTTAGGGTCTGATTTAGGTTTTGCTTTCTTTTCTGCTTTTATTTCAAAACCCTAAATCTTATCTTCTCAGTTTGGACGCCATCTTCTTCTTCTCACAATTTTGAAATTTTAGAAATCTTCAAAAATCTTCTAAGGCATGAAGATTTGGGCGCCTTTCTTCAAAAGGGGCGCTCAACTTCACCAGACTTGGTCAAAATTTCCACTTTTTCAACTTTTCTCCATTTTAACATGCCCTTTTGCCTCTGATTTCCCGTTGACAGATCAACCCGACAGACGAGCTGAGTGATTCACGGCGAAGCCTGACTGATTCTGAAAAAGATGTTCTGGAGGCACCTCCGGCTAAAAATTTGATCTCGACCTCCGAATTCACGGGAGGCTTTTCCTTCTAGGGGCGCCCAGTTTCTCCAGTGTTAGCCATTTTTCTGATTTCCAAGTTCTTCATTATCCTCTATTTCACAGATGATCTTGTCGAATTTTGAGCTTTGGGCGTCGGATTGCTGAATGTTTGTGCTCATCGCGAAGCTGACGGAGAATGAAGAGGGGTCTTCTGGAGACACGTTTGCCAAAAAGTGAACTTTCACCCTTCAAAAGGTTGGGCGCCTATCTTGACTGGGGGCGCCCAGTTTACTAACACTTAGTTTATTTTTCACCTTTTTCACCTTTGCTTTTAGATTTCTCTTTTCAACTGTCATCGGACCTTCTGTTCAGCCTTTTGAATCTGATGACTGCGAGCTCCGTTTGTCGTGCTAAATAGCTCACTGCGAAGCCAGTTGAATTCTGAAGACATCCCGTTATAGCTTCGACTGCAAATTCCTCTGTTTGCACCCCTGAAAAGTTGGGCGCCTTTCTTCACTTAGGGCGCCCAGTTTCTCCAGACTTAGAAAATTTCTCAATTTTTATCTTCAAGTTTCAGATCTTCATTTTATACCTTCCACTTTGACTTGAATTTGCCGGAGACTGGATTGTCGGATGTTCTGACGGGGATATCCATCGCGAATTTGACTGAACAGTGAACAACTTTCATTGGAGACCGTAACCCTAATTCCTTCATCTGATGCCCTAAAAAGGTGGGCGCCTTTCTTCAACAGGGGCGCCCACTTTCAGCAGTGTTAGAAAATTTTCAAGATTTTTCAATCTTCTTCCTCGTTCTTCGTGCATGTTCATCGTTTCACCTTCTGCCGGAAATTTGAATGCTGAAATTGACGCCTGGCAGTCGGATGACCTCCATTGATGACTTCAGAACTCCAGATATGCTTCTGAAAAAGCTGAATAGACCCAGTAGGGCAAAACTGATTATTTTAAGATTCTGACTGCACTAGCCTGATACGGACATATTTTGAGCTAATCAAAATCAGTTCGACCCGGACCAACTTTCTATTTTTAGAAAATTTTCTATTTTAGAAATTTTGCCGATCCTTGAAGAAACCCAGAAAACTTTACTATTTCGAGAAAATTTCTAAAAATAGCAGTTTTCCTAAAATTTAGGGATGAAAAACTGAGATCTGGGTTTTGTAGGTTAAGCTGCTCTTAGCAGACCCAGATCGTCAGAATTTGAAAAATTTGTATTTTAACCCTCCATGCAAGACACGCACACCCAAATTTTGACTCTTTTCATTGTTTTGACAAGACTTTTACTCATTTCTTCAAAATGTCTAAGTGTAACAAAAATTTTAATTTTGGGGTACAACATTTATGGTGAAACTTAGCTCATACTTTCTTTGAATAGATGATTTTTATTCAATGCATAAAGTTAGCTTGAGCTCATGATTGTGGATGCTTAACTTCAGTCTGGATCAGTATTGCTCGAGACATGAAAACTATAATCACGCCCTTTGAAGATTGCACCCACTTTGTGTAGTTGTCCCAGGGAGGCGAAGAAAAGCGTGGTTACCAGTTTCACCTAATCTTTACCTTCTCTTGAATTCTTAGGAGTAGATTAGAACTTCTAAACCCTTAACCTTTTTGCACTTTTTTGAAATCCCAAACTGAAAATCCCAAAAGAAGGAGCATTTAGTGTTAAATCCGTCTAAGTCCTAACTTGTGAATTGAACAAGCCTAGCGTAAGTCCCTTTGTGTATTACCAACATATCACAACGCCCATTGAGCTTATCCACACATCAGACCTGACAAAAGAAACTTTAGAATCGCCATATGATCTTCTCGCAAACTTAGCATACGCGATGGTTTTTCAAGAGAGGATAGAATGTCTTTGGGCATTTTATTTTGTGTGTTCGGTAGATGATAAAACGTACACCAACATACAGCAAATGTAATTTTCAGAATTAAGAAAATTGAACCACCGATTACAAAGAATTTGCATACTCGGAAGCCAACGTTCAATTTATTGAATATCTAATTGTTGGAACCAAAGCATATACAATAAAGATCTGATATAAAGTTTGATCTGCTCCTTAGTGATCTAAAAAAACTAATTTTCAGCTAGGGTTTGACTGAAAATAACACCCAAATCGCACGGGCAGTTGGTTAATGCACTGAAATGATGATATATGCTGATAAGAAGCCCCAATCTACAATTATTTTCTGATAACTTCACTGCTGCAATCAATTCTAAATGCAGATTAACCTGTGATGAAGACCAATGATGCCCAAAGAGAAACCCAAGTTAGATTTCCCTGTTTTGTGAACTGGGTTTTCGTCCAATTCACTATCGTCCAAGGGATTTTGTCCTCAAAAGACCTGATATGCTACTGAAACCCTCTTCCAAAGCTCAAACCTGCAATTTGCTTTTGTCAAATGAGAATAGAATGCCCAAAAATAAGCCCAACACATTGCTTTATAACCTCCCATGAACTTTTTAATAAAATTCAATAAAATATTCCTTCTCAAGAAGCTACGCCCAACTTGAGGGTCTTTCCTCATTAAAGGAAAAGGCCACTTTTTAAAAACAACTTGAGTTACTAGGATGGGGGAGCACTTTTCACTATTCATCTTATGGTTTTCTTTTACTGTTCACTTTTTATTATTCCCATAAAGAAAACTTTACTATTTCCACTTTATCCCTAGATTCATCAACTAAACTCCAAACTAAAAGGCTCGTAAAGCTCCCAGCTAAGCTCCACAGCCCTTGGTTTGGTCCTCTAACCATTCTGCTAACCTACGAGAACCCTAATAGTAGGCCAACCTCCGCTATAGTCTGAGTTGCCTAAGGAATGGATATTACAGTCCTCCCTTCCCGAGATTGCTTGCCCCCAAGCAACTGCAAAGCTGGATACTGAAGTATCATCTCTCCTTCCCACGTGGCATCCTCCAATAGAAGTCCCTCCATAGATACTCTCTGATCACTAGGCTACGCAACCTCCTCTCCCTCATGTCAAGAATCTTTGCAGGGATCAAAACTAATCGTCCCTCCTCATCCACTGGAGGTAGAACAAGTGAAGAGGCAACATGTGTCATGTCCCCAATTTGGAGACAGAATGATTTAATTAATTTAATTAATTAAGTTGTCCAAATATTGATATTTCATAAGGATGACTAATTGATTATTTTAATTAAATTAAAGTGGAGATATTAAATTAATTATTTATAAAGTTATTCCAATAAATTAATATCTAAAGGGTGACTTTATATTTAATTAGTGATGAGGTATGAAAAGTATAAGAAGAAGCTTTGGCTATGCATTTTGGGCATCTGGAGTTGAATACATCTTTTCTACTACACTGCTGAAGCTGAATGCTTAGCTTGTTGATTTCCAGTCTTCATTTGTGAAAGACCAAACCTAGCTAGTTGCTTCCAATTTCGGTTGTGAAATATCAACCCTAGTTTGGAATATTGAGGAAGTTACTTCAGACTTTCTGTTTGTGCTTCATTGAAGAAATTTCCAGTTTCATTTGTGAAATATCAGACCTAGCTGGGTGAATTTGGAGGAGATATTCCAATCTTCTCAAGTGATGCAAATTTAATGGCCAAGGGCCAAATTTGGAGTTCGATTTAGGAGGTTTCAAATTGGAGAATAATTGCTTGGAGGAAAATTCGTATTTGCAAATTGAAGCTTGAATAATCAGTCCAAGAAGGAGATTCGATTTTATCTATTTCCCTTTGACAAAATCGTGGCACTTTATCCAATAGTGACGCAGCATTTGAAGGTGCAATTTTGGTTATTTGAAAAGGAGGATTTCAGAAGAAATTCAGGGGCGCAACTTGTACTCTTCAGGTGGTTTGATTTTAAGTTAGAGTACAAAATAAATTTCGGTCTGGCTGCAAGGAAGGTCACTAGACATTATAAAATCAATTCGCTGTCAAGCTACATTTTTAAGTCAACTTCCAAGGGAAAGTTCGATCTAACACACTGCTGCCATCCTTGCTTGAGGACGACTTCTTCAGAAAATTCAGTTGCAATCAAATTGTTGTATCAACAGATTTCAAGCACTTTAACCAAGTTCCTTGTTGCTTTTACTTAGGTTCTTTGCATAGTTTAGTCGTTGCCCTATGACAGCTGTAGTTGCATAATTTATACCAGCATTGTAATAGCATTTGAATGCAAGTTGTATGCCAAAAGTCTTGGCAGCCTTTTGTAATCAGATTATCATATTGGTTGAGGAGAAATAAGGTTGCATTCATTCGATATGTACTTTGCATAGCAACTGTTTGTATAAATGTCTACAAGCTGAAAGTCATCATTTGCACTCTTAGTTTCCATGACAAGTGTTTGATATAATGCCACATGCTGTAGGTGATTATTTCTTACAATACGATGCATAGGAAATGTTTGGTATAATTCCTTATTGCTGTAGATGCACAGTAGGTTGCTTGCCAAGTGTTTGCATAAATGTCCCTTGATTGTAGGTACATATATCAGTCATATAATTGCATTGGTGAGTCATATCAGTAGTTTTCTTGCATATTTATCTTATATCAATCAATTGCTCAAGTGTAAATGAATGCATATGCTTTCTAACAACACCAAGAACATCAAAAGACTTGATAACAGCAAGATTATACTTCACTTGGCAAGTGTTTGATAGAATTCCCAAGGTTCATATCAGCAAATTTGCTTCATATTTAGCAAGGGACATTACAGTGGTATCAAAGCCAAGAATCTTGCCAGCCTGTTGGGTAGATTGCACTTTGTTTCAGCCACTTGATTGCAGATCAGAATTTCAGTTGGTTAAGAAATGGTTTCTAAAGAGGATATTGAAGTTGCTTACAAAGAATACCTTGCACTTCCGAAGAGCTCAGAAAAGACCTTCCCTTCATCAGCTTTGTGTACATCTTGGATGAGGTTATACTCTCATCAGGACAGCATGAATCCCTTTCAAAATGGTTTGCAACACAACCCAAAAGGAGGGAGAAGCATGATGCGTCTACAAGTGGCATATCTAAAAATCTCTATTATGAATTCTCAGCAGCTAGTGATCAGCCTCAAATTGAACTTAAGGAGAGCAAAAGTCAAACTTACATAGAGGAAGATGCTGAGCACCAGACACTCCTTGATGACTTCAAGAGTACAGAAGAGCAAGTGATGATTGAAGACACCTTGGAGCAGCTACATGAAGATAAGATTTCTTGTGATGTTTCATTGGGTGAGTCTAGCAAAGCTTCATCCCATCATGGCAAAGATTCAGATTGTGGTTCGATGAATGTTACATATGAAAGTCCATTGAAGGCTCAAGATATAGAAGTGGATGTGAAAATTGATCCTTCACTTAGTGGAGCAGCCACTAGTGTTTTGACTACACATGATGAAGGTGACACTTTAGAATGGCATGATATGATTACTGACTTGTTTGAGGACAGCAGCATTAAGGTCCATCATTCTCATGAGGTTGGAGCTTTTGATCATGAGAAAGTCAATGAAATGATTCATGGCAGCCCTAACCCAATTGATAAACATGAAAATATCAAGCATAAGAGGACTGATTTTGTATATTTTGGCATAGAAGAGGTAAAGAGGTCCGAAAAGATGAATGAAGAATGGAGGCAAAAAGCCAAAAAGGCTAAGTTAGTGGCTGCCAATGCAAGAAAGCACCTTCAAGAAGTTAAAGAAAAGATCAATCTCATCAACATAGCAAGGCAAAAAAAGACAGATAACATTAGAAGACCCTTTATTCAAAGAGAGGATGCACATTGTTCTAATGATGGTGATGGGGTTGATGTTGTTCATAACTTGGAGACTCGGTTGAAGGTGAAGGAGGATGAGATTATTGCAGCATTATCTCATCATGATAGGATGAATAAGCAAATCGAGGATCATCTTTGGGCAGTTCAATTAGAGAGAAGACAAAAGGGGATTGGAGCAGAGTCTTCTCATGATGATTTGCAGGTTATCAAAGAAGGTTTGGAGACAATGAAGTCACATTATTTGAACCTTCTTTCAGATCGTGACCACCTTCTTAGCCTTGTTGAGATATACTCAGATGCATTGATGAGGAAAGAAAGGGAAGCTGAAAAGCTCTCCCAAGAGCTTGAGGTCACTAGGGATTCTTTAGTGAGCACTCAATGGGCACTACAGGATTCTGAGATGCATGTTGGGTGTTTTTAGCAGCAGGAGTTCAAGACTTGGACGCTAGGAGGTATCAGAGTGGCACAGCGGAAGTCCATTGGTGTTGGGATGGAGGGACTTCCAGATATGACATTTGAGGCGTACCAGCACAGTACTTGGCGTTGGCATATTGGAGTTGATTTTCAGAGTTGGGATCCAAGGATCTCATGGTTGGATGGATGGTTTTATTGGTTGACAGAGTTTGATAGCTTCTTAGGTTTTGATTGCATGCAAATGTTATGGGAATGCACATGTTGCAGGATCACTTGGGGTCCAAGTAGTTGGTGGACAGGTGCAAGTGATTCTCCATTTTGTGCTTTAGGTACTATGGCAGTTGGATGGTTTCGCAGATGCGGATTGCTTGAGGGCAAGCAATCTTTGGGAAGGGGGGACTATCATGTCCCCAATTTGGAGACAGAGTGATTTAATTAATTTAATTAATTAAGTTGTCCAAATATTGATATTTCATAAGGATGACTAATTGATTATTTTAATTAAATTAAAGTGGAGATATTAAATTAATTATTTATAAAGTTATTCCAATAAATTAATATCTAAAGGGTGACTTTATATTTAATTAGTTTAATAAAGTGACTAAATAAAATATATCATAAAGTCACTTAATGGAATAAAATAATATTATTCTCTAGAAGGTTCTTGGTGATGAGGTATGAAAAATATAAGAAGAAACTTGGGCTATGCATTTTGGGCATCTTGAGTTGAATACACCTTTTCTACTACACTGTTGAAGCTGAATGATTAGCTTGTTGATTTCCAGTCTTCATTTGTGAAAGACCAAACCTAGCTGGTTACTTCCAATTTCGGTTGTGAAATATCAACCCTAGTTTGGAATATTGAAAAAGTTACTTCAGACTTTCTATTCGAACTTCATTGTGCCAAATTTAGTGGCCAAGGGCCAAATTTGGGAAAATCGATTTGGAGATCTTTTGGAAAAATAATTTCAGTTTGTTCTTGCATCAACTTGCCTTCACATTGGGTCGATTTTGCAAAGGAGAATAAATCAGATTTTTATTAGAAAATCGTGGCATGTAAGTTGAAGAAATCGCAGCATCTGTGTGAAGAGTTTGCAGCCCCTCAAGTATCGATTTGTTAGCAAGTTTCAGTCATTGCAGATAAGGGAGAAAATCATGGGTCAGTTGCAGCTTATTAATTTTCAGTTTCCCATCAGCATTCATCACATACAAGTCGAGGTGCATCTTCATTGTGGATCGCTGCTATATTAGAGAAGAATCATGGCTGGTAGAAGCCAGCCTTGGAGCGCACCAGCAGTAAGGAAGGTCATCAGCTGAGTGCGTCTTATTGCTGCCATTTTACATCAGGTTCTTCATTGTCATTTCTTATTGCATTGACCAATCATAGTTGTATGCCAAAGAGTCTTGGCCATCATTCTAAAGTGAATGTACTCAATCTATGCATCTTGAAATAAAGAGGAGGAATTACATATCAGCTAGTTGTCTTACACCTTTGGCTGTAGGTAATTATACTTTGTATGACAATTGTTTGTCAATATGTCAATGGCTGTAGCTTCAATTGAATAATACTTTCAGTCATAATAAGTCAGGGACCATGACTGCTGGTTTTTGGAACTCGTTTGCAAATTCCTCCATGGTTCCATGTTGCCTAAGTTGGGTGAGTTCTTTGAAATACCACTTGGGATGTTTTTGATCAAATCTATTAATGAGCTTTTGAGTGAATTCACTGTAAGTGACTACATTTTGATGGCCTTGGGTGATTAGTCCATGATGCCACCAATCGTGAGCTATTCCCGATAGGTGGAGAATGGCAAATTTAATGGCATTTGCTTCCCTCATGGGGATGAGGGATAAGTAAGTATCAAGTTTTTGGACCCATGATCGTGCGGTAAGCTTCCCGGACCCGTCAAAATAAGGACATCTTACTAATTCTTGACTTTTCGTCTTTGTCGGAATGGTGCTTCCTCTTATTTGGATTGGCTTGGGTTTTAACTTCATAATATTCCTTGAATGGTATGCGTTTTTCAATTGCGGGGTCTAATGCAGCGTAAGCTTGAGCAAGGTCTTCTATGCTAGTTGTGCTTGGCTCTTCTACTTCTTCTATGACATTTTCACTTGGAATGAATGGGAGCATGGTTGGTCTCAGCGTAGAGCTTTGGGTTGAATGCTCATTTTCAGAATGGTGTGAAGGTATTTCTCTTCTTGGGGCGACCCTTTCATGAGCGTTATTGTTGTTTATGTTTTGAAGAGCCTGGAGGATCATTTGATTAGTTTCCTCAAATCTTTTGTTGGTTTGTTCCATGAAAGTTCTAAGTTCATCCCTCATGAGGTCGTTCCCTGGTGCGTTGTTCCTAGAACCTCTTCGGTTGTATGTTTGCATGATTTCCCACGGGATGGCAGGAAAGATGCTCTGATACCACTGTGATGATCCCTTATTTAAACAAGATAATTTATTTTCACAACCACTAATTCTTGAATAACTAAAGGATCTCAATATTAAACTTCAGTATGTTCAGATTTAATTTTTTATCATGGAAGGTCTGATAAATGAATTATCAGTCTGTATGTGAGGTTGTTGTCTGTGAGTAATGGCAACAATAGCTCGAACTCTGAATGTAAGCTTGATGCTTTGCCAATGTACTGATTGATCTCTTGTGATAATCGGGTCTGGTGTAATGGACTGATTGATTTTGGCTATGCTAGTTCAATCTGATATTTTAAGATGTGTAGACGCCCTTCCTTATGTCAACTGCCTTTTATCAGCCACCGATCCTTCTCCTAACTTATTCTTTGATGATTACTCTGACTCTTTGCTTCCTTGCTGGGTGGTTCGTTGCCTGGAAATGGATCAATTGAGTCTCTTGAATCTGTAGGATACCTTCTTACTTAGATCGTTGTTCTCCTAATTTTCCTTGAATTTCAGAATACAGGATGATAATTCAATCTGGAGGATATAACTTGATTCTTTCGTGATGATCTCTTATTCTCCAATGACCTTAAATATCTTTTCTTATTGGAAAGTTGTGTCTCTTCCTTTAAGCGATCTGTCTCAGGGAGACATAAGATTAGTTATGTATTTCTAATTGTAAATTCTTTAGAGCGATCTGCCACTTAATTAATTTATATGATGGATAATAATTATATATGTCTATAGATATCTATCTATCTATCTATATATATATATATATATATGCATTTGTATAATTTATTGCATAAATATTATTATTGAAAAAAATGAGTAAAATGTTGTTTCAAATAAAAGACCAATACTTATCTTTTAATGGGGACATTACAGACATCATCTATTACAAAGATCGAATCTACCTAGTGCCAGAATCAAACTGAAAGAGAAAATCTTAAAGGCCGTTCATGAGACCCCCTGTAATAACCCTTGCTAAACTGGCATAAAATTTTCAGTTTGAGTGCTTGTAATTTCGTCAAACATTTATCTTGCAGACCACCTTCAACATGTAGTAGTTGTTTTCTTTTCCCCAAATGATGATAAGGTACGCATAAGAAAGACTCTTTCAAATATAATAATGAATGAGAATGTAAATTATGCAATGCAAGTGATCATTCTGATTTTCTACAAGACTTACGAATGATTGTAATGAAATGCAAAAACAGTCACAGCTAGAGGCATTTTTACAAACAATTGTTGTGCAAACTCCCAACTCCAATCTTATTGAATATTGTAATGCAACTGAGTGAGAGTATTGACAACCTCAATGCTGATAAGGATGATTTACAATATGAGCCAATGCCAATACAACTAAATGCAGTGATATAGAGACTCAGAAATGCAAATACAGGATTTAGTATCAAGAGTGTTGTATGATAGAAATGCAAGAGCAGATCCTTAACAACTTATATAATGTGATTAGACAGAGGAACCTAAATTTTGCGAATGGAATACTGAGTGACCATACGATAGATGCTTGTCCACACTTCCAACCAATCGATTCAGCTTGAGAAGGGAAGACATCTTTCAGAGCTTCAAGAATGCAAAACAAATAATAGAATCCTTCCTTTGTCGTTTCTGAGTAAATGCTCTTCTGTTTCTTTGTCGGCTATTTTACAAAACCCGACTTTCCTTGAGAAAATCGACTTCAGTCAACTTCCAATATTAGATCTTTTACCTCCCAAGCGCTGCCTTCCCAGCTTGATTTTGAATTCTTCAATACCAGCTCTCGGCAGATACGAGTGCTTTTAGAAATATTATCGTTCCACCACTTATCGGGATTTCTTCAAATAATATTTACTTCTCAACTTTGATTGAAACCTCCTTTGTGTATAGACACGACATGTATGAATTTCTCTTCATATCTAATTCGTCTTATCTGAAGCTAAGGCGGCCTCCTTTATTTGATCGGTTCCTTCAGAAATGGATGGCTTCACATATGCCACAGCTTATTTCCTTTAGCCATGATTTCTTCAATAGAAAATAATAAAAATCGAATTCCTATCAAATGATAATGATCTCCATAGAATTGAATCAAAGTAGTCATTTATAGCTGCACCCAGATTTTGAAATAA
>VDFB02257570.1:0-30838 GCA_007258455.2 Sequoia sempervirens | reverse complement strand
AGACATACGCTGATAAGCATAGGGTTGAACACAAATTTGAGATTGGAGACTTGGTCTACCTTCAATTGCGGCCTTATAGGCAATCATCTTTGAAGAAGAGCAGTGTGGGGAAACTCAATTCTTTATTTTATGGACCCTATAGGATCATCGGGCGTGTTGGGAAGGTAACCTATGAGTTGGAGCTGCCAAAAAGCAGTAAGAAAGACAGTGTATTTCATGTTTCATGCCTCAAGAAGGCACTTGGACAGCGGGTTACTTCTTCATCGGATCTGTCAGCGTTGGATGAAGAGGGACATTTGGTCCTAATTCTTGAGGAGATAGTTGATACCTAGGAGAAGAGATTGAGGGATAGGGTGGTTAAGAGGTATTTGGTGAGATGGAGAGCTTGGCCGAGAGGACACCACGGGAAGAACAGCTTCAACGTATCTCGATTTACAACTGCTTCTGAGATGAGCAACTCTCGTGAAGGAGGATTGTAATGCCCTTCTCAAGAGCTACACCACTTAAGATCATTTAGCCTTTTATTTATTCCCAAAGCTAAAAAGGAGAATTAAGGAATAATAATTATATTAATCGCTCAAGCAAAGTTATCTCCATAAATTAATTAAAAGGGTAACTTATTTTATAATTAATTTAATTAAAAGGACCAAAATAAAATAATAAATTATAAAGTCACTTTAGGAAAAAATAATAATATTTCTAGAAGCTTTTAGGAAGTCATTGAGAAATTTTTATAAGGAGTTGTTGGCCTAGCATTTGAGCATGTCTTGGATTATTCTATTCATACCAATTTGGTAGAAGCTTGAATGCTTTGCTTGTCCAAGGGTTTGAAGACTCCACGATACCAAGTTCGGTTGTGAAAGATCAACTCTAGCTGGAGATTGTGGAGGAATCCATCCAGAGTTTCTACAGGTGCTTCATTGTAAGAATTTGGATTGGTGCAATAGCTGATGTATTATTGCACTCTTGAATAAGGAGTTGATTTCATGCAATAGCTGGTTTATTATTGCATTTTCTTATTATTATAATAGTCGCTGTGAAGAAGGATGGAACCCTTCACCTATGTATAGATTACAGAATGCTGAACAAGCTTACTATCCAGAATAAATACCCTTTACCTCGTAGAGATGACCTATTTGATCAGATGAAAGGGGCATCAGTGTTCTCCAAGATAGATCTAAGATCAGGATACCATCAACTCAGACTAAAGGAGGAAGATGTCCATAAAATAGCTTTCTGAACTAGATATGGACATTATGAGTTTACAGTCCTGCCTTTTGGACTTACCAATGCCCCAGCTGCATTTATGAATTTGATGAACAACATATTCAGAGATTGTTTAGATAAATTTGTATTAGTTTTTCTTGATGACATACTCATCTATTCTAAAAATGAGGAAGAGCATCTCCGACACCTTCAAATAGATCTTCAACAGCTGAGAGAGAATAAACTTTATGGAAAATTAATGAAATGTACCTTCTTCTAGAAAGAAGTGCAGTACCTAGGACATATAATCTCTGCTAAGGGAATCGTTGTAGATCAAACAAAAATAGAAGCAATAGTGAATTGGCCAGTACCTAAAAAATGTTCATGAGGTCAAAAGCTTTATTGGATTGGCTGGATATTATCGAAGATATGTCAAAGATTTTTCTAGAATCGCCCATCCCATCACGTCTCTCCAAAGAAAAGGAAGAAGGTTCGAATGGATGGCGAAGTGCCAGGAAGCATTTGACACCTTGAAGGAAAGATTGACAACTGCACCAATCTTGATAGTACCAAATCCAAATGGGCATTTTGTAGTAATAACAGATGCGTATGGAGATGGACTGGGAGGAGTATTAATGCAGGAAGGAAAGGTGGTGGCCTATGAATCTAGGAAACTGAAATAGTATGAACAAAATTATACACCACATGATCTTGAACTAGCAGCAATTGTACATGCCTTGCAAATGTGGCAACATTATTTACTTGGAAAGACCTTTGAGCTTAAGTCGGATCATCAAGGGTTGAAATACCTATTTACTCAACCCAACCTAAATGCACGACAAAGAAGATGGATGGATTTAATATCTGACTATTATTTTGAGATTAGCTATATAAAGGGCAAGGAGAATAAAGTAGTTGATTCCTTAAGTCAGTGATGGCACATAACTGCTATGGCAACTATCCACACCAATTTCAGAACACACGTTCTACAAAAACTTGAAGAGGATGACTACTATAATCAGGTACGAGAAGCTCTTCAGTCAAACTCACAGAATTCTAATTATGAAGGATTCTAGGTAGAAGAGGATGGACTTTTGAGATTCAGGGGCTGGATGTACATTCCAGATTCATCAGAATTAAGGACAACGATTTGGAAACAAACTCATAGCGCACCATATTCAGGTCATCCCAGAATAACCAAGATGTTACATATGTGAAACCACTATATTTTTGGAAGGGAATGAAGAAGGATGTAGCTAGGTATGTTGCAGGATGCTTCGAGTGTCAGAAGGTAAAAGTTGAACATCAACATCTAGCAGGGTTATTACAACCTCATAGTATACTGGATTGGAAGTGGCAGATCATAAGTATGGATTTCGTACAAGGGTTACCAATGACAAGGAATAGGCATAATACCATACTGGTGGTAGTAGATAGACTTACCAAGGTGGCACACTTCATACCAGGGAATTTTTCAGATGGGGCTTCCATAATTGCATGGAAATTTGTACAAGAAATATTTCATTTGCATGGAATACTAGAGAAGATCATTTCAGATAGAGATGCCAGAATAACATCAAGATTTTGGCAAACACTATTTTTAGCATTAGGTACACAATTAAACATCAGTATAGCTTATCATCCTGAAATAGATGGTCAAACAGAAAGGGTTAATCAAATATTGGAAGACCTCATAATGTATTGTATGGATCAACAAAGTAAGTGGGAGGAATATTTTCCTTTGGTAGAATTTTCCTATAATAATTCGTATCAGTTAGCTATTAAAATGGCACCATTTGAAGCTCTATATGGCAGGAAATGTATGACTCCAATCAGTTGGAATAGGATAGAAGACAGGATTATTTTAGGGCCAAAAATGCTCCAAGAAATGGAAGAACAGGTCAAATTAATTAGGCAGCGGTTGAAAGAAGCTAATGACCATCAAAAGAGTTATGCTGATGGAAAGCGAACTCCAAGATAGTTTGTAGTGGGAGACAAAGTCCTCTTGCATGTCAAACCTCAGAAAAGCTCAATAAAATTTGGAAAGACCTCAAAGCTCACCCCAAGATATGTGGGACCATTTGAAGTATTGGAAGTGATCAATCCAGTGGCTTACATAATTGCTCTACCACCAGCTCTCGCTCGATTACACAATGTGTTTCATGTTTCCTACCTTAAGAAATATTTTGCAAATTTTGAACATATGATTGACTGGAAATCCTTGTAGGTGTAGGATCCAGGGGTGATTACTTTAGAGCCAATTCGAGTGCTCGAGACACGTAAGTTACGCTTACGTAATCGGGAGGTGGTCCAATGTAAGGTCCAGTGGGACTAGTACTCAGAAGAGAATGCCACCTGGGAGGACTATGAAGAAGTCCTTCAAAATTTTCCTTATTTATTTTCAAACCATATGGAATTTTGATTTTAAAACTTGAATTTATAAATAAGTAATCATCGAGGACAATGATTCATAAGGGGAGGAGTATGTTACATTCCCCCTGAGACTTAATAAGTTAAGATATTGAAATTATGGTCGTTAATATCGTTAATGAATTTTCTTTCATATGAATGTGAAACAATGGAATAAATAATTGTTTTATTTGTGGCATTTGAAAATGAAAAAGGTGAATGGTTATTTAATTGCGTAAATACATCTATTGTTAATGATGATGGTATTATTATTATTTCTTGTAAAAAAAATGAATTATTGCACAAATATAGTCTAACTCTAGCATCTGGTGTCAAGTGGTTGCAGGATCGACATTGCAAGAAAGGAAAGGGGACTATCATTAGGGAGAGGATGCAGTTGACCAGGATTTAATTGTCAGCGGACTCTAGAAAGATTATCACAATGTATAAACAACCTTGGCCTCGGTAAAAATAAAATAAAAATAATTAATAAGTAAATATTTAATAATAAAGTCTAAATTAAGATATAAATACTTTTTAAGACATTTTACATATTATAATAACAAGATTTCAAATAATCAAATTCAAAAGTTTCGAATTATTGTTTTAGAAGCCTATTAATAAAATCCCGTTGGGAACGCATCATGGGGGTTGCTTGTGCAGGAGATGGTAGACGTGTTGGAAGGCTGGATTGTTCGCCATTACCATCGTGCTTTTGTAACGCTTGGTTTTCAAGAAGCACGATGGGGGGGGGAATTCGAAGGGACAACCTTTAAAAATGTTGGTCTCACCTAGGAATGGGCATTGGGAAGTCTATCGTTCTTTCTTCCTTATGGGAAATATGGGTTATTCTTTCCGCCATGGCTAGGGTTTGTTTCTAGACTGCGTTTTGTATGCTCTTCCTATAGAGGTGGACGGGATATCTAAAGAACAAAATTTTTTTTGAATACCATCCTTGTTCTCTTCTCACGGAGTCAATCTTCAGTGGATTCTGATTTCTCCTAAGAAGGAAGCTGAACCTGAACATGATCAATAGTAGCTAAGGGTCTGCAAATCATCAACTTCCAAATTTGTTTTCAAGCACGTGATCCTTCATTCATAGCATTTATTTTCCTTATGCATAAAAGTTTTAAATGCGTGAATGCTTCTTGCGGATTTTGTCTTAATTGGTTTTTCCTTCTTTTAATCGGTGTTGTCTCATTCTTATATGGTGAATCTCATTTGCTTGAAACCGATGAACCTCTATTGAGACCCTGAAATTTCCCTATCTCAATTGCTTAATTGTCCAAATTTTGACCTTGGTTTTGTTTCGAAAGATTCTGGAAACTTGTCATTTCTTTTCTGAATCTTGGATTTTCTTGCAATGCCCGGCACCAAGCAATCATCCGGTCATGGAAATATTTATTTTATATATTTATGTTTTGGTATTATCACAGTCTTTGCCCTAAGCAGCAACCCTATGCTCTATACATTTCTCCCTTACTTTGATATCTGTTGCACCAGAAACCTTGTTTGGTAGTATGGAACATTTGAACCAGAGCTTAGTTGGAACGTACAATCTTCTTTGTAATTACTGGAATGATCTTATAAGTCATGCTTGCCTCTTCTTAGACTGTCATGGTTTCATATAGGGTATATCAGAACTGAACACCTTTCTCTTTCTTTTGGTCAACCATCAAACTCCTTATAAATGAACCAAATCAAATTTTATTATTATCAATTGTACAGCTTGTACTAATAGCCCTTGTCAACCAATGAAGCTTATACTTGATTTGAATTATCGAATAATCATGGTGAGCAAGGGTGTGTGCTGACGGAACAAAAGTGCCAAAATATCAGCACAGTTGTGCTAGAGTATCCGGCACAGTGGTGCCTAAAACAACATAAAATCCTTGGCCAAGGTAGATGCCAATTCGACAATGTCAGCTTCCATGATCTAGATACGCTCTAGTCAGGATGATCCAACTGCTAGGAGGAACCTATAGAAGATGGATCAACCAACAGTGTAGGTTCATGGACACCATGCTCAGAGTCCCGTGACAATTGATCCTTGTCAATTATCCTCGTGAAGGGAAGGTTCTTCAGTTGAAGAAACTCGGGAGACTAGCAGGTCTTGGTTGGGCAGTAAAGCCCCTGATGATAATTTCTTTTCCTTTCTGAATAACATTACAACTGAAGATGGTGACAAATGTAAAATCTTTCTCTTTCCCTAACTCCAAGTAAAAGATCTAAATGTTTTTCTTCCTGTAGTATTAGTTATTCATCTAGATCATATGTACAATGATTAAATTGAAATTGTTGTTTTAGATTAGTTAAATGGTAATTTATGTTGCTAATTTTTTTTTGAAAGTTAGTTATAGAAGAATGAGATAAATGTTATGATATAAGTAAACCCTAGAATGATAGTTATTCTGTTATGGAATTTGTTAACTGCTTCTTGAAAAATAGTTGGAACCGTTGGAAAACCCTAGATCTCTTGAAACAATTAGTTGCAATTCAATTGAAGGTAGTTGGCAGCTAACTCTTTGTAACCGTAGATTAGTAGGGTTGTTACAATAACAGCTTGATTTGATGATTTCTTTTGGCTCTAACTTCCCCGTGGTGAAGACATTATCGTTTCTCCTGAAGAACGACATCACAATGTGCTCTACAAGTATACTTCACCTAGGGACGGATTGAAAGGAGCTTCCAAATTATGATTGTTTTGTCTAGAGTCACCAAGTTGGATCGATTTATCTTATTATTGCTTGCATTTCTAACACTTCAGGTCTGTGTTTACAAAATAATAGCAGCCTCATTACAGCTGAATCTTGTTGGTCATAGCTTATTCATTGTAATTCATTCTATGATGATATTGAAGCCGCGCAATTGAGTGTCACTTGCAAAAAGAAATATTGTAAGATTTCTGAGTTTCAAAATTGCCATTCAATAGATAATGACAATCCATCATATTGTTAAAGCTTATACATGACAAATCATTGTCAAAATGTCACTTGTTGTATAAGCTTATTCTGAAGGAATTATTTGCTGCATTTGCATCTATGAATCAAAAATAAATATTTGCATTACATATCTCTTGCATTTTCAGTCCTTTGCATACTTTAGTTAAAGTCTTTTATGCACTGTATGAGAAAAAGCAAAAGAAACATTATTTACCAGCTAGAAGAAGATTGCAAGACAACTGTTTGACGAAATTCCCAAAGCATCAAAACAGAAAATTAAGGTCATATTTGGCAAGGGGCATTACAAAATCCTTCTTGGTGCAAATCATTTTAAACCCATCAACTACCATGACACTGAAACTAGGAAAATCCTCAACCTGTAATCCTCTCTCCACCACAAGAGCTTCATTAATAAAGTTACGAGTTGCCCCATTGTCAACTAAACAAGTAACCTGTTGTCCCTTCAGGACTCCTCTAACTTTGAAAGGATGGTACTTAGGAACCCCTAATAATGTAGCAATAGTGCCATGTGTCAAATCTCCTGTGGCACTGTCATCATGCTCTAATTGTTGATCCTCATGACCACTCTCCGAGCTAGTATCTACTACCTCCTCATCAATGTCGGAAGTGACCTCAATATAATGGGCTTTGCCTTTCCCAAGGCACCTATGACCAGGCTCCTATGGTTCCTTGCAGGAGAAACATAACTTCTTCCAGTGCAACTTATTTGTCTCAAAATCCAATCTGGGTGGTGTAGTCTTAGACTGAGTGAAATAACTTCTAAAAGGTTTATTGCTCTTAAAACTCTTCTTTTGGGACTGCTGTGTAGGACGAGTAGTTTCAAGATCAAGTGCAATTTGAATAGAATCCTAGAGTGTACTAGGCTTGAAAGCCTTTACCAAGCCTCTTAGATTTGCACTCAAACCTTTTGTGAACAACATTACCACTCTTCTTCCTGACATATTAGGAACCATAACAACAACTTTCTAGAACTAATTAATCTAATTGTCAACATCCCCATACTATCTAATCAATGCCAACTCACAAAAATACATTTACATCCTTTCAATCAAACCTAGCAATCAATTTTCTGTTGAACTCATTATAGGACTGAATTAGTGCATGATTTTGTGTCACCAACCCATGATGCCACCAATCATATGCAGTCACTCCAAATGTAAAGTTGCAAACTTAATTGCCTCAGCTTCTAGCATTGTTGTGAGAGTAAAAAGGCATCATGTTTATGTATCCAAGCACATGCGGTGCTTTTTCCACTACCATCAAAATTAGGAAGGGTTAGTTTGCTCAAAGCATATTGATATTCCTTATTTGGGCTTCAAGGTCTTTGTTCCCATTGTGTCCTCCTATCTTTCTGCTGGTTCATGTATCGGTTAAATGTTATTTCATTTCTAATTGCACGAGAAAGTGTGTGGTACTCATCATAAACCGCCATTACCTCATCAACCAATGGCTGCTCCTTAGGTTGAGTTGCTTCCTCTTTGTCCCTAGGTGTAAATGTAGGTTGAAAAGGTCTACTTGACCCACTTGTACTGGCTCCTCTTCGAATGTCATTGCTTGCATTACTAACTTTGCCTATAGCATTCCAATTCACCCTGAGAGAATTCATTTCCTATGACATTTGACCAATAGCTGTGATTAATTGTTGTTGTGATTGCATGAATTGTTGCATTCATTATTTGTTGTTGTCCCCTTGCTAGATCATTCGGTATATTTTGTACATGTACTGGTCAACTCTCCTTTCAGTCCTATCCTAAGGACTCTCACCACCTGAACCCACTATCGTTTCAATTCCTTATGCAACTCTCAGCGGAGTCCTATCCTAAGGACTCTCACCACCTGAACCCACTATTGTTTCAATTCCTTATGCAACTCTAAGCGGCTGCCTTGCCGCCAATGCAATTGAGAATGTATCCTCTTCTAGATATGGTTCCAGAAATTGAGATTGTTTTCATTTTTTCTCTCTTTCAGCATATCATTTGGCCATGTCACTGGTGTACGTAACCCTCCAGGCTAGCAGGATGTAAGCTTTGATACCACTGTAACAAGCCAACCAAGGTTTTGCAATTCCTCATTATCTACTAAGCAGGTAATTTTTCATACAGTTTGTATGTAATTGTTTGTTCTAGTTTTGTGCTTCAAATCAATTGGAAAGCACATATAATTTCTCTAATATAATTCACAACTAGTATGTAACTCAATATACATAAATTTTATATTTGAGTAACATATACATCCATTCATTAATTCTGAAAAAAAACATTATAAGTACTGAAAGGGCATCTTTGGAAATATAGAATAACTGCAGAGAAAAGTCTGATTTAAAATCACTGTACATATTTGAAATGAGGATAAATACCAGGTTATGGCTGCAGCAGCAAAATCTACATATAGATGATACTAAAAGGTGTATAATAACCAATAACAATGCTCTCGAGCCAAAGTTTATCAATGCACCGATATTTTAGAGGAAAAACCAATCTTGAATTTGACAAATTTTCATTTCTCAGTGAATAATATATTTTATGAAGGCTGTGACTCCCTTTCACCCATATGGTAACCTCCTCGATAGTCATTTTTCACTTTAATAAATTTCAGATTAAAGCGCAGCCTCCGATTCATCTTCCTTGAGCTTTGGTGGTGATCACTTAGAATAAGGTGGCAGTCAAAATGATGTCTTGACTCTCGCGTCAGATTTCCCACACCCATAATATCTTTGTAGGAGAAGCATGAGGAATAACTATGATGCAAGGTCGTGGCACACATTCATCAAAGCCACGTTGACCTAGTTTGAAGGATATGTATGGCGGCACTAGTATTTATCCCTTAGTTGACTCCTTGAGAATGGAACTTATGCGTCGACCATCTTAGAGATGGTTGTGGCTCAAGAGGAAATATGATGCTTATAAACTACATAAATTTATTGCCATGAGTTCCAAATTAGGCGGCTCCTCCAATAGATGGCATACTTAATATTATAATGGTCGATTCCCTCAACAAAATGAATAATATTTGATCCTCCCCAACTGCATAAACTCCAAATGATATTCTGGAATTGCTTCAAATTCAATTCTGAAAATAACTCTGCCAGAGCTCCAATAAGGGTCCCTTCAACCATGAATACCCTAAAACTCTTCAAACTCTGGAATTAAATCAAACCCCTGAAATTTGTCCTTGCCAAAAGACTTCACAAGTTTTGAGCAACCTTTCGAACTACACTTTGAAACTCTGTGTGAATTCTAAAATGAATTCACCTACAAATGGATTTGGGTTTTCGTTCAATTCACCAAACCCGAGGGTTTTTGTCCTCAAGTTTCCAAAACCTATAAACCAAGCTCTCTAGTTTCTCCTGAAAATAATTTCCCAAAGATAATAATAATCTCCTTTCACCACCATTTTATATTTCTCACCACCTTTTGATTTTCTGTATATTTTGCCTTTCTAAAGTGACTTTATTTAATATTTTAAAAATGCATTTAATAAAGTCACTTTAATAATAAATTAATTAACTAAATATAAATGTCCAAAACGTTACTTCGGACAACTTGATATTTGAATAATTAAATTAAGACTCCATTGGGTGATCACTCGGAAAATGGGGACATTACATTGAAATTCAAAAACTTCCAGAACACTAGTGTGTCATGCTCGCATCTTGAGAAAATTCTTTGGAATTTGACATGTTTCTAGAACAGAGACGAGAATGACATTGCAATCCAAAATCCATACAAACCTTGGTGTAGGGGAATAGGCCAAGGTTTAGGCTCAAATGAACCTAGAACATGCTACGGAAATGGACACTCAAGCAGGTTTGAAACACAACATGAAATTGCATGGGACGCAACTTTCTGCGTTACAATAATAAGGGTACGCATTATTAATTCCCATAACAACTTGAGGCTTTGAAATAGTTTAGAAGAAATATATAATATGAGGCTCTCTTTGAGTCAATCTCCTTTCAATCCTATTCTAGAGAATATAATCGGGTCACAAATTGTTAGCCAACTCCAAAATATTTCAATTCCCATTCTTAGCTAAGTTTTTGCTCGTCATTGAATGAGTATTTGATGTGTCCCAATAGTTGAATGATTATAACTATTGATATATGAATGAAAGTCTCCACACTATTAGATACTATTTTCCTCCCATGTGTGGAGTCTATGGTGACTTATCATATATGAAGCTTGAGGCTCTTCGGTTTTTCCATCTGTTTTTTCTGTATGTGTGCAGGGTATTCATGGAGTTTGGCTGTTAGGTTGCAAAGTTGTTTCCCATGGTAGTAGGCATCAATATGAGCAACGGTTTGAATAGGGATATGTCGTTTATTGGAGTGATCTCAGACTACCGCCTGAGGCACAATTTCTTGGTGGAGGATGCTGCTACATTAAGTTTCAATCAAGTCTGTACTGGGTGTAGATAGGCTGAAAATTTGAGGTTTAGTGTACCCATGTAATGCCTCTATTTGGGAATGCCCTAAATTTTGCCCTAAATCCTTAATTCCCAAATAACAAATGAGTTAGTGAATACTTTTCACCTGATTGAAACCTTGATTGAAGCCCGTACTGATGTTGATTGTTTGGTTCTTTCTCCCCTATCCTTATTCGATTCCTTTGTGTTCATGTCTCACTTATATATCCTTACAAAGGATAGTATCCCTTACCAAAGTGTATACCTCTACAAGGGATCACACCTCTCCTCAATGTAATCGGTGCCTCTTTGATAATAACTCTTGTCTTTATTGATGACTACATTGACAAAACACAAGTTTATCTTTTAAACCCTCCTTAATTGCATATCCCAATTGCTGCCTTCTAATTGCTTAATCACTGATTACTATTATCTTCATATACTCAGATATAAATCTGAATTACACTTTCTATGCACTGCTCTTTCTTTCCCTTATATCTGCTCTTTATACATCTCAAATCTGCGGGTGTTACATATATATTTATTATCTTCTTTACACTAGAACCACTCCTATTTACTTCCTCTCTTTTATTCTTATACCCTTAAATCTGCCTCCCCTTTTAATATCCCTGATATGGCTAAAAGACGTACATGTCTTTTAAAGTTAATTGCTGTTCTTTTGAAATGAATGATAATCATTGTCTTAACTAAATTATATTGGCATCGATCCTTAGTAAATATATCACTGTATATTTTAATAGCTTCCTTCTTGTACGGCAGACTCCAAACAATTATTAAACAATGAACTTTTGTCTTGTAATGCTGGAGACTCCAATCATTAATACTTCCGTTTGTTTTCTCCCCCTGTATATATAAATAATACCACATGTATCTTTATCTATATTATATTAGTATTTAACTTCTGCTCAAATATATTTTGACAATATATTTTATCCTTATAATTCATTTGCTTCCCCTCCAAATTTCAGATTTAATAATATATTTATTCCCTCCTAAAATGATTCGATCAGCAGACCTCTATCTCCCTGCAGAATTTGCTTTATTCTATATTCAGCCACCAATACTTATCTATGCCCAGCCAGCGATTAGAATATGTCTTGATATCCTTTTCTTTATTCATCGATCCCTATTTATGCCTTCTAAGAATTGTGATCCATTTAATAGACACAATGTTTCATACGTATAAACCTCCTTCCGAAAGAGGTGACTTTTTCCAAAGGGATTGACCTTTCCTAACATGTTAATAATTCATCAAACAGTGCTGATATTATGTTTTATTGGTAATCGTAGGATTCTTAGTATGGTCTCCTATCGTTGCTCTATAGTCATTTAATGGGAATCGCTCTGCTTTGTTTATAGTCACTATAAGCAATATATATTATTTTTATATTAAATGTTTCTTGTTTAAAATATATTTATTATTATTATTTTTATATTAGTTTTCTTTTTTATATCTTTTAGTATTTATATATATTAGAATGATTATAATTACAATGATATTTAAGTTGTCAATATTTATTTTTGTATTGTGAATATTATAATATTATCTTATGATAATTATAACTATAATAATATTAAATTGCTAATATGTATTTTATTTATTTTATTCATTTATTTGCATTTCAATGCATTACGATTTCGGGGACATGACAACCCATGGATCCATAGCTGAAGACTTTGTTTCTAAATTAGGAAGTAAAGCGCCTGGAATGATGGTAGAAGAGTGGATCCCCTTTATTTGGAGAACATTGTTTCCCCTAAGGTGGCAGGTATGGAGAATAGCAGGCACAGGCCACCTTCTTTGGAGAACACAAGCTGACCTGACATTATATTACCATGATTTTGCTTTATATGTTGATAACTTGAGGGTTATAGTGAGGAATAATTGTCTAGAAATTTCAAGTTTGTGTACTCTCCCTGGGATTTCTAAGAGTGGTGTCACCCAAGCTGCCTGGGATTTCAGCTTATGGCCTCATTATAATAGCTTTTACTATGGGCATGAGTCAAGAAAAAATTGCAACCAGTGAGTGTTGCTCTATACACGTGAGAAAAGATGACTTATTTAACCATGTGAGAGCAATATCAATTGCCAAAGCGGCTGAAATTGATGGAGACCACAATTGGAGGCAAAAGCTTTCCATAATCTGTAGCAAAACTCAAGGAAGAGAATGGATAATACCCTGAAGCCAATACAATATCTGATAATGTCAATTGGATTAGGTGGCTTTGACTACGCAATCGTAAAGGACACAAAGTAACACCTCCCAAAAACTCTCTTAACATCTGTGTTTCAAGACCCTCCAGAAGTACAAAGACAACTAGTAATGTGTTTCTATGTGGAAATGTGGTGAGAGACCTGTTATTGAAGAATGATTGACCCGCTATGTCTAGTCCAAGTAAAGGAGGATTGAGCTGTCTCAGTAGCCACCTGCAGGGTGGACTATTGTTCTGACCATCACCAAAGTAGATAATGTTGTTGGAGGCAAAAGATTTCCTTGATCCATATCAGAATGCAGAAAAGAGGAAGAATCGACATCCTGAAGCCAATACAAAATCTGATAGATTATAACATCCATCAGAAAATGGTTTGGGCTGTGTGGCCTTGACTAGGTGCTCCCAGTGGACATAGAATAACTCCAGAATTAGAGAAGCAATATGTATCCAGTAGATCTCCTGGAATTGGTACACATAGTAACAAACTGTCTACACTAAAGAAAACTCGACTTGCCATGCTTTGTGCAAGAAGAGGAGGATGGAGGTACATTTGTAACAGAATGTGAAGGGCTGTGATCCGACATAGCTACTGAAAATTTGAATCGAGTAAAAGCTTAAAACCTTCAGGAGCTAGATTAAATTGGAAGGAGTAGGTGATATATCTAGTAGTGTTCATAGTTCCTTTCTAAGTAGTCAGGTTTTCCACTAGCCGGGTCAGATCTGAGTTCGGTTCACACTAGATCCAAGTCGCGGTCCGATCCCTCTATGGGTACCGGTAGGGTCCTTGTTTAGAGAACCCAATTCGCCTAGGGTGAACATGGGAAAACTCGAGCACACCCGAATGCACCTAGAAAGCACATGAACGCACAGTGACGAATTTTTTGATTATTTTTGCATTTTTTTTAAAACATCCTTTGACTTTGACCTGCGCCCTCCTCAACCCTAAAAGAGACCTCTAAAACACATAAAACACCAAAATTACTTCATTTTTGTTCATTTATTTTGCAAACAACAACTTTCATTCCAAAAGGCTAACCATTCACTTTTGCTTGTTGGATCAACAAAAGGATTTGAAGATTGACCACTGAAGCTTCTACAATGATTGCATTGTCATTCCTACACATTTGCAAGTGTTCATTGGCTGCCAAGAAGATTATAGAAGGATATTTTTGCAAAGAGGTAAGTTTTTTTCAATTTTTTTCCTCCATTTTTTGTTTTACAAACATGAAACGAATTCTTTGCTTTGTTTATCTATGTCTTTTCCATTCTTCTATGAATGTATGGAAGATTCAAAAGTGCTAGGCTTTATAAATCAATTTTTTGTATTCAATTATTTTGATTTTGTTTTGAATGTGTTGTTTACAAAAAAAAAAAAAAAAACCATATGAATCACAATGGCAACCAGTTCTACCTCTGCAATTCAACCTAAATTCAAAACAGATCCAAATTCTCCTCTTTGGAAATATGTTCAAATGATACAAGTTCTACGTGGTGGTGGTTACATTTGGAAATGCAATGGATGTGATGTTCAATATTCTAGTTCATATTTTCAAGTGAAAGCACATTTGTGTGGAATACCTTGAAAAGGCATCAAAACTTGCCCTAGAAAGAACAAGCAGATGAACGGGAAACCCGTAGATCAAGTCACCTCTTAAAAATAAAATAAAAGGGAATACCGCCCCCATCTGATCCCAATATCGTAGTAGAAAACCACCTATTTTTTGCCACTCCTCATCCTCAAAATCAAAGTGAACAACCTACAAAAGATCAAAGGGACCTTTGGAAACTGCATTTCAAAATGAGAGTCGAGACATTGCTGACCAACACATAGCAAGAGGTATTTATGCAATGGGTTGGCTTTCAATGATGTTCGCTCACCATATTGGAAAGAAATGTTGAAAAAGTTAATGAAGCTCCAAAAGGGTACAAGGGCCCAGCTTATGAGAAGGTGTGTGGCACCTTATTGGAAAAAGAGGTCAAGATGGTTGAAGTTTCATTGAAGCCCATAAAAGATTCATGGATTGAGACAAGTGTGTCCATTGTTCTAGATGGTTGGAAAGATTCAAAAAATTGGCCCTTGATCAATGTCATAGCGGTGTCCTGTAAAGGGGCAATGTTTTTGAGAGCCATGGATTGTGAGAGGCAACTAAAAGATCGACAATTTATTGCTGCTATTCCCATTGCAGCCATTGAGGAAGTGGGACCCCACAACATTATTCAAGTTGTAACGAACAATGCCAAGAATTGTAGAGTTGTTGGGTTGTTGATTGAGGAATGATTTTCACATATCTTTTGGACACCTTGTGTATTCCATTCACTCAATCTTATGCCATAAAATATTGGGAATAAAAATGATTGGATCAAAGAGTTGTATGCAGAGGTTGAGGACATCCAAATGTTCATCACCAACCACCACATGTCTCAAGGAATTTTTAGATCATTTCGAAAATTGGAGCTATTGAATGTAAGTGAAGTGGTATAAAATTTTACATTTTCATAATTTGATTGTGTATTCTAATTCTTCTATACAGTTTGTTTTTAAATTTTAATTTTAATTTTTTTAATTTGTAATAGGTTGTAGAGACCCATTTTGCCTCTACACAATCATCTTGAGACGGCTTGTGAAAGTTAGAGAGGCACTTTCTAACATGGTGATTAGCCAAAATTGGTCTATATGGACGCAAAACAGCACTAAAAAGGCAACAAAAATTAAGCAGATGATATTAAATGACTCATGGTGGGATCGTGTGGAGTATCTCCTTACTTTCACTAAGCCCATTTTGAGTATGATTTGCTATACTAACATGGATAAGCCATGCATTAGAGAGATATATGATGGCATCAACTCAATCGACTCAATTGTTGAAGAAAGAAGGAACAAAATGACCACTCCATTACATCTTCTTGCCTTTGCATTGTCTCCAAAATACTATAACAGTCAGATTCTTTTTGTGCCAAGAAGGCTTCCCATATACAGATTTTGAAGTGGCTAAAAGGTACAAGGCAGCATTCATTATCCTCTTCCTGAACCTAGGTTGCGAGATATAGTCACAAGTGAGTTCATTGATTTTGTGCACTCAAATGGTCAAAGTATTGAGGCTCTTTGTGATAGGTTCTTAAAGGATGCTCATAGTTGATGGTACTTCCATGGGGAATACTTCCAACATCTGCAGCCTCTTGCAATCAAAATTTTATCACAAATTCGATAATTTTTCAATTTTTAGTTTTTAAAGTTTCATTTAGAGTTTTTTATAATTATTTTTTTTATAATGTATAACTTTAATTGTTTACTTTGTCTTCATAGGTTGCTAGTTCATCTACATCTAAGAGGAACTTGAGCACATATTCTTTCATCCACTCAATAAATCACAATAAATTGCACTCAAAAAGAGTGGAGAATTTAGTATATGTGCATTCCAACTTGTGTCTCCTTTCACACAAACCGCATGACTACAAGGAAGGGGAGATGAAGTTGTGGGATACATAGCCAAAACATATTGACTTGGATGCTTCCACTTCCCACCATATTGCATATGAGGAGTCCAATAGCCAGCATGAGCACACTATTAGTGCAAATGACAGTGGCACCAACATTGCTTGTGGTTCATCTAATGTTCCTAAATCATCTAATGTCAATGATGACAATGATATTGATGATTTAGATATTTAAAAGTGTTGAACTTGATATTATTATTTTAATATTGAACTTGAAGTTTGAACGATGAATATTTATCATGCATATTTTAAATGACATTCAAGTTTATGGTGGTTTTGTTGTTTATATGATGCTATGCTCCAAAACCCGAATGCAAACCAATACCAGAACCGGCAACTTAGGTTCCTTGCAAAGCTTATGTTTGAAGATTATTACTTCTCAAAGATAGGAGTTAAACACCTCAAATCAAAATGGCAGAAAATGGTAGTAAGTGGCACTCCTGAAACACTATGCATGTAGTAATATCTTACTTGGAACCTCAATGTGAATACGACACCTGAAAATGAAGTGATACTCTATCTCCATCTCATGGAGAGAACAAAGGCACAAAAGACTACCACTTTGGATCATAGGAACAAACAAGTAAGCCGCATCCAGGTCATCTTTCTAGACAACAACTGGCTATGCAGGCATTTTGGTGGATGGTGATGTTAAAAATGCAAATTTCATGAACTGAAAAGATCATTATTCTTATCAGCAATTTTTATGTAAAAAAAAATTACCTTAGCATTGACGGCAAGAGTAAGCATATGGGTTGGGAATACAACAAAGTAGCTACTAGGTCGTAATTAATATGATCCATGTGACAATGTAGCATTACATGCCAGATAGTAGTCAAGTGACTAAACTATCATAACCATATATGGCGCTGTTAAATATGTAACTTGACAACAATATCAGAGAGGAACTGTTAAGTACAGCATTGCATAATTATCTGTTGTGTTATTTAATATAATACAATTTTCCCATTGCTCCTGTTCACTAATGTAAGAGCATCCTGAATTCCTGACATCGCTTTCATACATTTGTCAAGTTGAGCCTACAATGAAGCACTCAAAGTATCAATAAACAAGTAGAATCACTGCCCTCAATCAGCATTGTATTACCAAAAACAATGGAGCAACGTGATCTACCAAGTTTAATATAATCAAAATGGTTCTTAACTCTATTGCAGATGGGATGCACTGAAAAGAAGAAAATTTCAAATTTGAACCACACTCTCCTCAAAACATTTTGAACATGAAGAAGGCATATGCGCATATAGATTGTAATGCATAGATTATGAACTCACGTTTCTGGCGAAGTTATATTCCTGTAAGCCTGTTTCAAAAGGTACACAAGGTTAGATTCTTATATCAGTAGCTTAATAAGCTATCTGTAAACTGATTACTTAAAATGAAGTCTATGCAATTTGGAATCAAAAACAAATTGTTCTATTGATGCAGAAGTAAAACATTTTGTTTAAGCTATGTATCGACATCCCAATTGTGTAAGTAGACAAATTCAGAATATGCATATGCAATCTAGCTCTTTTAAGGGCTAGAAAATGCAAAACCACAAGCATACATAAGACCATGAGGGAAAGGATTCAAAATATTAGCATTTTCTTTACCAAAGTACATGGATATTACTCGAGCAAAAGAAGGTGTACCTACATAGGAAGAAGTAGGAGAAAAGGGGTACTTTCAAACCAAAGTGGAGAAAAGTGCAAGGCAAAGAAGTAAAATTTATTATTTTGAAAGCCTTCAAATCTTAAACAAACACTCATTTCATTTGATATTATAAGTTGAAAGAATTCCTTGTTTTTTAAGTTAATTTACCTCAAGCCTGCAAATAGGAACAGGCTTTCCTTGCCTTTGACCTCCTAGCATACCCTGCATAAACACAAGTAACATACACTATAACAGATGGAAATCTTATAAATGTTGACAAAATTTAAAAGCTATGAAATTACTGCAGAAAGCCAAAAATTAAAAAAGAAATTATCAAAACTACTACATTAAAGAAAAGGCATATGTTAGCTAAAACAGATTTCTTAATTGATAAGATAGTTTACTAGAATGCTAACTTCAAACGACTGCTAAGAATTCATCCAAAAGGGGCTATATCGAATAAGACCAACGCCCACATGGAACATACATTCTTTTGAGACTGGCTTTCTACAGAGGAACAGCCTAAATATGACGGTCCATATACCAAAGCTTATCAGACATTAATTCTATTAAGGGAGAATGTGCAGTACCAATATAGAAACCTAAAAGTGAAAGAAAAAAAACAGAGACCTGAATGGGAGATGCATATACTCGATATAATATTTAACTGCAAATATGCTCTGACACAGTCTGAAAATCAATTTAGAGCATCGGGGCATTGTGCAGGAGAACATTGGGACATTGTACTGGAAAAGCCCCAAAGCAGACATTTCCTGGCATAATTCCTGCTTCAGATCCTGTCTGATCAGACTCTAGAGCTGAAAACTGAGAAATTTTATCAACCATGGCCTCTATTGATACATTGGAATTAACCGGCCAAAAGGTGTGCCTTAAAATAATTCTGGTGATTGAATGTTGCAGTATGGCAGATTATAAGACTTCAGATATGTCATAGACGCCAAAGGATACATCGTCTCCGGCGATTTTCATTGAAGATCCTGCTGCTTAATGGACTGCAATATAACATCCTAAAGCTAACAGTCCATTTTCTCATTCAAGTATGGTTTTTTATAGCAAAGATAAATGCCATTGAATTCTGTATGTGTACTGGAAAACCAATTGAGATAACAGGATCTTGGGGATAAGTGGTGGCTGAAATGAGTACAAAAAGAGCAGAGGCAAGGATAATCCAGCCAATGACCAGATATAAGCAGCCTCCCCTAACATATGGGGTACAATGTCAGGATCCATGATTGGATAACAAACTAAGTAGCCTTAATGGTACTTGTAAGTGCAGAGAGTGACAAAGGTATTGGTGTTTGATGATGACCAGGCATTTCCTTAAGCACAGCAGTATTGCATATGCGATACCCAGGGTTTATTTTGGTAAGGACATGCCATGTAGTTAGAAGTGGGCAGATAGAAATAAAGTAAAACTGAATCAGTTTTGACAGTAACTGGAAAATAAAGCAGTTGACATCTGGAATGGCTATAAAGGAAAGAAAAAAAAAATTAATTTAGAAGCAGGCAGACAGCCAGAAACAGCTGTAAACAGCAGAAAAACAATAAATTAAAAGTAGATGGACTGCTTGAACAGCTGTAAAGGATACAAAGAATCTCTTTTTTTAAAGTAGGTAGGCAGCTAGGAACATTAAATACCATAGTAATACTTTCAGCCAATCCATACAGACTGCTCTTATGTACATATTATTTGGTACTGAAGCATGCCAATCTAACATCTTTTGCATTATTAGGTTTTGTTTTGGGCAGTCTTTTCTCTCATTCTGGGTATCAGCTCTGACATTCGGCCTCTAGTACACTTCTCATGTATTTGGCACCCAAATGTCTGGTCATGATAATCTATGTCGAATATCTATTGTCAAATTGTTGCTATACTGTCTGTTGTCAACTATCTGCTGTCAATTTTGTACTGTAAATTCTTGCTGTCAATTTTTTTCTGTAAAATTCTCACTGCCAATTTTCTGTTGTATAAATTTTAATTGTCATTTGTTATTCTAGTTATGTTGCTTCTACTTATAGAATTTTAGCCATAACAGTAGTTACTTATAATTAGTATTAATTTCCTTGATTGATAATTCAACAGGTCCCCCAAGCTGCACACAGAAACTTGTTTTGGTCTAGTTGCTCATTCGAACTACATGCCTAAAGATAACAAAACACATTTCAACTTCAATTTATGCTGTACAGGGTGATTCAACTTGTTATTTTGCTTCTAATTATAGGCTTTTAGTCAATAATAGTGGTAATTTTTATCTGTATCAATTTCCTTGATTGATGATTCAACTAGTCCCCCAAGCTCCATTCAGAAAGTTGATTTTGTCTAGTTGCTCACTTGAGTTACACATGGCCAAAGACAACAAAATTCATTTCAACTTCAATTTATGCAGCAGATGACAAGCATATTCCAACAACTCACAAGGAAAAAAGCACAAAACCAGTTCATTCCTTTAACTACCTGATTGCTCAACCTTCTTTCATGTCGGACACCAAGACATCCATTCCCATTTTGATGGCACAATCAATAGGATCAAATTAGATGCTTGGATCCATGGTGTGGAGGTGTATTTAAAGATGTAGTCACATCTCACAGAGCCACAACAAAGCATGATGGTGTAAATTCATATGAATGGTCAAGCCTTCACCTAGTGGCAATCTCAAGTCTAGCTTCTCAAGGTGACAAAGAAACCAAAAATTGATATTTAGATTTTCAAGGTGCCAAAACAGGAATTGATACATGGGTAGATCTCAAGGAAACTATTTGAGCACAATTTTACCTCCTTGGTTACAAAGAAGAATCATTAGCAAAATGGCTCCATCATCACTGGACATTTAGCCGACTGATGAGATACTTCACATCAAATTCATCTGTGTTCTGTTCTCATATTTCGCAGGACTTAGAGCTCTGCACTTTAGTTTCCTTAGAACATGCTTTCAAGATTACTTTACAGGTGTAAGCTAAGCAACAAAAGGAAGAACCAAAGCCAAGTTAATCTTTTTTCTTTTAAGAGAGGATTATTCTTTGTCTTCTGCCCCCATGAGCTCCTCTCAAGCTGTGTACCAAATAGATCCATGAAGGGCTCAACCCCCTTGTCTAGAAATAGAGAGAAGTATTGCATATGCCTTATCTAGAAATGGAAAGAAGTATTGCATATGCCATAAGCACATAAGACTTTCTACTCATGAATGTTGTGTCCTCAAATCAAATACGATGAATACACTTCTTGCTAAGTTCATTCACATGGTCAATGCCTATTATATCAACAATAGAGAAGCTTTGTTCACTCATTATCATCAAATCAAGAATAGATTTGTAGAGCGTATCCTTGACAATGGCACAACCAAAATAGCTTAATTTCACAACGTTGGTAGACAATTTTTCATTTGCAACTACAACATATCTATACCCATGCCACTTAGTGTGAGCAACAAATGACATACATTCCACAACAGTGTGTAGCATAGGTATTGTAAAAATTCTCGGTGAGGCATTATAGGATACATTTGTTTGATGTCACTCCCCTAGATTGTTGCAATTTGGGACTTGGATCACCTTTGTAATATGACCACAAGGTCATGTTTCATGGCTTCCACAAGATATACCAGCTACACAAGGATGCTAATGTGTATAAACTCACTTCTTACACACTAAATCCTTTTGGTCTCTAGAAGGAAAGCAATTAAATAGGTCAATTTGCATAAATTTTTTACTCTTTGTATCATCTAGAAAGCAAAGGAAAATTATGTTGGCAAGGCAAATTATGTTGGCAAGCTTCCTAATAAAGCAATCAAATCTCTTGCTGATGCATATTGATATTATGATGTTTTTGATGAGCCTAATGGATTTCCTCCTTTGCAATCCATTCATCATTCTATTTAATTGGTGCCAAGATCCCTACTGCCAATCAACCACCTTCCTATGCTACAACCATTGAGATAGGATTATTAGTAAATATTGAAGAAACGAGATTGAGAGAAATTGGCATGCATCTCATGGGAAGTGTCATATTATATAGATTCAACAAACTTCCACTTACAACCAACTCGTTAAAGGGCTACAACAACCTTATTAATGACCTACACCTAACCACTTAAATTATTACATAAAAATGTAAACATACACTTTATTATAGCATTACTCTAATTTGTTAATACCCTCTTAATGACAAAATTGGAAGGATCTAGAGGTTTAGTCATTAAAGTAAATTATAGCTCCTAAGATGTGTAGAAATGGGAAGAAAGATTTGCTCAAGCAACCTTCATGACAGCACGAACTTGAGAAAGCTATGCAAAAAGAACAAAATGAACATACTCTACTACAAAATTATCAACTGGTTTGCCTATCCTCCAAAGTGATGCATTTGAATCCAGAAAGTCATCATTGTGCTCACCTTTTGAATACCACTAGGGCCTCTGAAGCACGAGTGAATGTTGCAAAGACAAAGCCTCAACTAGAGATGAACTTTATATGAGTTGAACCACAGTTGCAATAGAAACACCTTCAATTCTACATTGCTAATACACAAGAGGAGAAGAACCACCCAAAGGCTAAAGCACTAGAATACCCCAAGAATTGGAAGGTATATCTACCAATGGCACCACAATACTAGCTTTTGTATCAACCCACTTAGATTTATGACTAGACCAAATTTCCTATGATAGAATGTAAAGCAAGATCAAAAAGTTTGTACAAGCCTTTGTACACACCACCTAGTCCAATGCCTCAAGCAATTATTTTATTCTATTTTATAGCAGAAACACTGCACTTTGTCCCATCAAATTGAATTAGAAAGTTAGTATTTTTTGTAATTTAGCTAATTGAGAGTAATTTTTTGTTCAAACCTAGGACATATCTAACATTCTATGTACAAATTTTGATGTCATTATTGAGTGCAATTATCACATCACCTATCCCTTCAATTATATGTGATTTGTCATCACCAAGCAAAACAAAATCCTTATGACTATCATCAGCAATAAACCTAGCATACCAATCCATATGACATGCAAAGTATTTGAATTCCCCTGGCCTAAATCAAAGAACCAACAACTACTTTTAACATTGTCTGGAAAAGCCATCAATGCAAACTCCTCATCATGGTCTTCCTCAACACTAATCACCATATCAGTTTCATTCTGTACCTTTTGGGATAGATCGTGTTATCTTTTCTTGCAATCTTTCTTAACATGCCTAAATTTTTTACAGTAGAAAAAATGTACCTTTCTCTATGGTTGTAAAGCGGTCGAATGAAAACTATAATTTTTAGCCTGAAATCATGCAGCAAGTGCATTTTTTGAATTCCTAGAAGTAACTTCATTCATCCATTCTTGTCAATGTTCCTTCTATAGTAGATGTGAACTAACCTTGTCAAAGGTCAACATCTAACTTTCTGCCAACGGGTTCAAAGTTCCACAAAAGTCCCAATACAAATAGCTTGAGTAATTACAAGGCTTCTCTATGATGATTATCAAAATCCTCTAAATTGTTAGTTGGCATAGTTTCAATGCCTAACAGTATTCTATCACACATTTAATACTCAACAACAATGAACATTTTGTGACTCCATATATTGTAATTTTTCTCAATGAGTCTTTGATTATTTGATAGAATAAAATGTTGAATATTGGCCATTGCACAATAGAGATACAGACACACACAAGATTTAAATCCTAACACCCCCCTTAATATAACCTTGATAACAAAAATTTCCTAAAACTCTAATCCTTAAATTTTGCAAATTTCTTTAGACATGAAACCCCTTCATTTTTTATTTTGAAAATCCCAAAATTTAGATATAAATGGAAGCCTTTGCTGAGTCATACCCAAAATTTTAAGAATACTATACCCATGCCCTAGCCACAATTGTTTGCAAAAATTGCACATACACAAAGAATGCAAGAAATGTGCCAAAACCTTGCATTAGCTGCCCACACAATTGGTAAATTGACTAGCAATTTTTACAAATTTTCTACCTACAACCTACTGCTTGACACAATTTGTGATTGCACATCCATCACACCCTTCAAGAACCTATGGGACCTTTCACTACAACACATTTTTTTCTCCCATGCATCTCGTGACCTTGAACCACATTGACTACTAATTAAAACCAAAAATCCCATCCTTACCTATGTCCACACAATGTTTTAATTCTTCATAGAGTGCAAAACACTCACATTTCCAACTATAACTCAGCAACTGACAGCCTCCACAAATACCCAAAAAAAAAAGTCTTGATTTTCCTTAATGAATCTACAAATTTAGCTCAACCTTATAATTTATTTTACTATACTTTGCTTTTCACGTTTCAATCACCTTTCTTCATGACTTTCTTTGAATTGTGTACAATTGATGTTGTACTCAATTGACTAGGCTTCCTAGCATAACTTGGTGTGCATCTCATGGAGATTGTTGTACTATATAAATTTATGAAACTTCCTATTACAACCAACTCATTAACGCACCTACCACAGATACGTGCATCATCAATGATGTTTTCCAAATCATATTAGGAAACTTATTGTTACATACCTTGATGAAAACTTGGTTTACAACAAGTTGTTGGATGATCACATGCTCAATATGCAAAACATGGATATTCACCAACATTATCTCCAAGTAAAGATTAATACTTTCTTTGGTCAAACTCTGGTTAAGCACTTCAGGTATTTCATTAACAAGCATGGAATATGTGCATATCCAAATAAACTAAAGATCCTTTAGACATGTTGCACTCCATCTAGCATTTTAGAACTGAATAGTTTGTTTGTAACTAGTTCCACATTGCCTATCCTCTTCATCAACTCAATAGCCAAGAGGATATTATTTGGCACACACAATCTATGCAAGCATTTCTGCATTTGAAAGAGGCAATTTTCTCTATTTCAGCGCTTGCTCTCCTCATCTTGCAAAAAACAATTGAGATTGAGACTATCACTTCCCAACATGCTATAGATGCAGGTTTTACCCAAGGAGGACATCTAGCAGTATATCATTTTGAAGCATTCTCACAAGCCAAGTTCAATTATAGCACCTGCCTTGGTCCAAGTGCTCAACCAATGGCATCATATCTAACTGGTAAGGAGGCAATTTTGTGTACTAATCATCAACCACTTCAGTTTTTTAACTCTCAATCTAAGATACAAGAATATTGGTATTTTAAATGGACATCTTACGTTCAATAATTTCATGTGGTGTATGATGAATGGAAGTCTCTCTACTCGACTAATACTCAATTTGGCCTAATTGTTCAAGCATCTGACAATGGTGAATCAATGACCTTTCCTTCAACACAATTTTCAAAATAGATTACAATATAAGTTCACTCAAGTTTGTGTTCCCACAGGTACTTGTCATCTTTAGCCAATGGAATCTCATTCATTCTCCTAAGGTGGGCATTTTAGCATCTTGAAGGCTTTGCAACACCTCCAATGGTACTTTCATTGACTTTCTATGCAAAAGCAGGTTGAAGATTACATCTATCATTGCTTTTTTTGCAATCAGTCTAAGCTTTCTAATTGAAATCCTAGACTAGATCAACCATTACCCATACCTACTCACCATGAAAATTTATTTCCATGAACTTGATTGGCATAGCATGTACAACATGATAGCATATTTGTTGTTGTCTGCCAATTTTCCAAAATGGCTAACTTTATAGTTTATACCATGCTCTAAGACCATTAATGCTCCACAAATTGCAAATTTGACCTTCAAAAATGTTTGGTACCAATTTCTAACTATTGATTGATATCATCTCAAATCTAAGTTACCGATTCGTCAATATTTGCGCCTGGATACAATACAATTCGGGTTCGATTCGAAATTTGGGTTCGATTCGCATGAAATTCGCACAGGATACGGAATTCGGCATGCAGATTCGTCAGAAATTCGTCGCCCTCTGTTTATTCAAAACAGGATTCGGCTTGGCGTATCCGACGCGAATCCGCGACGAATTTTCACGGAAAAACGCCCAGGCGGAAATAAAAAAAAGCGTTTTTAGACGTTTTTAAATATTTTTTGACCGAATGTTGACTTCTTATATGATTTAATATTCATTGTAAACCTAATTTCGACCTCCAAAGACACTAAATAGGTAAAAACACTCTCATTTCACAATTTGTGAATGAAAAATGCGTTTTCTTGCCTCCATTGCTGAACTTTCGTTTTTGCTTGCACAAGCTTGAATAGATTCGAAGGCTGATCATTGGTTTGTCAAAGTTGATTGTTGTGCTATTCCTAAGCACGTGCAAGCCTCCATTCATTGCCAAGAAGATTATAGAGCAAGATTTGTTCAAAGAATCAAAAGAGGTAGGTTTCTTTGAAGTTTTTTTATTTTTTTCCTACATTTTTTTTAACAAATAAACTATTTTGTTTTGTTGATTGTTGATTGATCTACTTCTCATTCTTTTAAATTTAAGTTTTTAAGTTTCAAATTTGAAATTTCAATACCAAAATTATTTCAATATGTTGTGCCTCAGGTATTACAATGGCATCCGCTTCTAACACCACAGCCCAATCTCGTTTCAAAATAAATGCAACCTCTCCCCTTTGGAAATATGTAGAAATGGTTCAAAAATGTCCAGGTGGTGGAGTATTTATTTGGATTTGTAGTCATTGAAAAGTTCAATATACAAGCTCATACAGTCGAGTGAAAGCCCACTTGTGTAGAATCCCTGATAATGCCATCAAAGCTTGTCCAGAACCTCCAGAAGGTGATGGCAGAGGCTTTCCGGATGACATAGTGTTGAAATATATTATTGAGCAAGAAAAATCAGAGAAAAAAGTTAGTAGTCTTAAAACAAGCCATCCTTTGAAGAAAGGATCTCGAGCCATGAAACCCCCTACACCACCTACTTATATTCGACCTGCAGATAGCCATCCATTTATGAACATTCCTCAAGAGCAAACCGTGCCCACATCAAATAAAAGATCCAAGGGACCGTTGGAAGCTTCATTTCAAAATGAGGCAAGAGAGATTGTTGATCAAGACATAGCAAGATGTGTCTATGCCAATGGATTGCCATTCAACGTTGTTCGTTCACCATATTCGCAAAAAATGGTGAAATCTATTAATGAGGCTCCAAAGGGGTATAAGGGCCCAGGTTTTGAGAAGGTGTGTTGCACCTTATTGGAGAAAGAGGTGAAACATGTAGCAGACTCTTTGAAGCCCATAAGGGATTCATGGATCGAAACAGGGGTGACCATAGTTTCTGATGGATGGAAAGATGCAAGAAATCGCCCATTGATCAATGTTATTGTTGTGTCCCCTAAAGGGGCAATGTTTTGAGAGCAGTGGATTGTGAAGGACGGGTGAAAGATGGTCCATTTATTGCTGACATCCTTTGCCAAGCTATTGAAGAAGTGGGCCATCAAAATGTTGTGCGAGTTGTAACCAACAATGCCAAAAATTGTAGGGCTGCTGGGTTATTGGTTGAGGAGAAGTATCCACACATTTTTTGGACACCTTGTGCTGTCCACTCCCTCAATCTAATGCTACAAAAAATTGGATCCAAAATTGAGTGGATCAAACAGGTGTATGCTGAGGGCGAAGACATCCAAATGTTTATCACCAACCACCATATGACACAAGGAATATTTAGACAATTCTCAAAATTGGAATTGTTGAAGGTAAGTTAATTCTCAATATTTTTAAATTTTTGGTTTTTCTTTTAATTTTAAATTTGTTTTGTAAATTTAAATTACCTTTTAATTTTAATTTTTGATTTCCACTTGAGGTTCTGAGACGTTTGCCTCCAACACAATTGTGTTGGGGCGGCTTATAAAGGTTGGTAATTTTCCATGCCATGGGACTTAGCCCTAGTGCCAGGGGCCATATAGAGGCAATCTGGTGAGCAGGGGCAAAATAGGGTCGGTGAGGGATCCCTGGGTAGGTGTGGTGGGATGCGTGTTGAGTGCACAGTTGGTTCAGCTGGAGCTATCAGGCATGATGCATGCAGGACAGTTGGAGCCTTGTTTGGGAGAAGTATATGATGGTATCGACTCAATGATTGAGAAGATGAAAGTCATCATCAATGCAAAAGAGGAAGATCCTGAAGAAAAATTCTTCAAAGAGCTACAGGAAATCATGGTTGATAGATGGAACAAAATGACCACTCCATTGCATCTTCTCACTTTTGCATTGAGTCCCAAGTATTATAGTCCTGAGGTACTTGCTACATCATCAAGAGTTGCTCCATATAGGGATGGTGAAGTGGCTCATGGGTACAAGGCAGCAATTCGTAGAATCTTCAGTGATCGTGACCAACGCGATCGAGTCAGGGCTGAGTTCATGGCTTTTGCTTGCTCTGGTAGTGTTGATCAAAATATGGATGCTCTTCGAGACAAGTGCAGGGTGGATGCTCATAGTTGGTGGTACTTCCATGGGCAAGAATACATGCATGTCCAACCTATTGCAATAAAAGTTTTATCCCAAGTAAGTTTTATATTTGTCATTTTAATTTTAAATTTTGTTTAGTTAAATTTTGTAACTCATAACTATTTAATTTGGCCTTAATAGGTTGCTAGTTCATCTTCTTAAAGAGGAATTGAGCTATACTCCTTCATCCACTCAATAAAGCGCAATGGGCTGCATTCAAAAGGCCGAGGGACTTGGTGTATGTGCATTCAAACTTGAGCCTCCTTACACAGAAGCAAAGTTCCTACAAAGAAGGAGAAACGAGGAGGTGGGATATTGAGCCAGAGCAGCTTGACTTGGATGCTTCCACAAGTCACTTAGCAGCACTTGATATTGATGATGACTATGAACCTAAAGTAGCTACTGATTACGAGAGTGGTAGTGTCAATGCGAGTGCTACTGCTAGTGGCAGTGCTTGTGCGAGTGCCACTAATGCTATTTGTGGTTCTATACAAAATGTAGCATCTAATGATGCTAGTTTGTTTGATGACCCATATGATTCTGATTGATCAATGATCAATAATGGCTGATTGTAAACGTTTTAACTTTAATTTATAATTTTATATCATGATGATGACATTCGAGTAATACTTAGTGACCATGAAAGTGGTGATGTATTTTTGCTATGTTATTAGTCTTAGTCTCTTAGACTATTATTATTAATATGGTGGTGTATTCTGAACTTAATTACTGATGCAAATATGTATATATTTCTGATTTTTATATGTTTTTTGCATTGCCGTATCCAAGCCGTATCCAAGCCGTACCCAACCCCAAAAAATTTTTTTGCCGAATCCCGTACCGGATTCTCGTACCCGTACCCAAATCCAAAAACGAATCGGTAACTTAGTCTCAAATCATAACACACTTCTTGAGTCACTTTGGGGGGTCATTTTGGAAGTTTCTAGGTTATCAATTGCAACCATCTATTTCCTTTAACTGAGATAGTAATTGTATTTTATTTCACATTCTCTACATTTCTCATGATAAAGAAAAGTTCACAACAAGCATCACTAGTTGAAGCCCATCAAATATGGACCTTAAACCATTCTCCAAGCAATCAGACCAAGCGCCTTTCGGCTTGATCTTCAACTCAACATGGACAAGTTGTCAATGTCAGTGTGAGCAAGCTGAATGAGCCATCTTACATGGAGGAGGAGATTTCTATCAAACTAATTCTAGGCTATCATTCCTGATTTTCAACCATCATCAATAAAGATACTTTGCATAATATTTTGACACATACCAATTGCTAGGAGAAAACCACTACATATCTTGACAACCAAAAAGAAACCAACATAGGACACATAGCTTTGTAAGTCAGCTCTCCCAAATAAGTACCCAAGGTTTATGTAGAAATTGTGGGCAATTTTTTCTAAGCAAGGAGGAAATGATGGACATACTATGTATTTAGATGGTCCGCATGTGAGTGGGTTGATAGAAATATAATATAAGAAAAATCAAAGATAGAGAGAAATAAAGTACTTGATGGCTGAAAGAACTATAGATGTCACATAGAAATAAATCAAAAGGTAGATGTACCATTGGAACAACTGTAAAAGCAAGGTCATATAGAAATAAATGCATTTACTTATGTAAATGAAACATAAGAAACTATATTGAAGGTTATGCCCGTCCTATCCCCTATACAAAACCCGAACGGGTCCAAGACCAAGTTTGGGGATGAAACATATTGGGGGGTACCCAAGTCATGTGAGTTGCACCCTATACATACTTGAGCATACCCAAAGAAAAGCAATTTAACTAAAAGAAAAGCAATTTTTCAAAAAAAAATAAAAGGCACACATTTGTAAAAGAAAAAAACTAGAACATGAAATGAAAACCTAAAAAATGCTTTTCAAAGAAAAAACAAAAAAACTCCTACTTATCATTCCAAATTTTCAAAACTTATTGTTTGTCATTACTCAGGGTTGCTGGTTTTTTAGAGTGTTGAAAAATTGCAAAGTTGTGCTTGATAAGTGCTATGGGATTCAATTCATCATTCAAGGTAAATTTTTTAAGTTTTCTATAAATTTT
>VDFB02257568.1:0-10313 GCA_007258455.2 Sequoia sempervirens | reverse complement strand
ATAGGGTAAGATGGTCATTCCTTTATAATATCTTATTGTATTTTAGGTGTAGCTCTAAATGAATAGATTGGGTTATGATTTGTGTGTTTTCAAATTCTTTCTTGGTGTTAGGAAATGGTATTCCTTCATCTCTTTTTTTAGCTACTAGATGGCTTAGACAAGGTGGCCTTTAATCTCATTTTTTTGTTCTAATGGAAGAAGGTTTAGGTCAATTGATGAAGCTTTATAAGGAGAGAGGCCTCATTCAAGGTTGGTTTTGGGCTAGGAATCTTTATCCTAAATCCTAACTTCAATTTGTGGATGATATGAATTTGATAGGGATGGTTACAATTAGATAGGCAATCGATTTCAAGATATTTTTTGATATATACAATTTTTCACATGAGATCAATAAATTAATGAAGATAAATCTATATTTTTCTTCTTCAATCCACCATAGCCTATTCAACATAGAACTATATATATTCTTCATTTTCAAATTGGCATTCTCCTTGTAGAGTATCTAGGTATTCCCTATTCAATTTGAGGTTTTAAAAGGGACCATTGGAAGAATATTTTGGATAGTATTTCAAATGAGGGTTAGCCATTGGACCTTTTGATGGTTATCCTTTGCTGATAAGATGACTATTTTATAATAATTTTTATAGTCTCTTCTTGTTTATAGGTTTTTAATACTTTCTACTCCCAAGATTTTTCTCAAGGAGATTGATGATCTTTCATGGAAATTATTATGGGAAATAAATTTGGAAGATTAGAAAGGGGTATTGCAAGCTAGCACTTGGTTTGTAAGTCTTAAAGTTGGTGGTATTTGTCTTAGACAATCTGAGCTCAATTGTTAAGCCTTAAGATCCAAACCATAGATGAAAACATCCCATAGATGGATTTGATAGGGAAGGGATCCATGATCTAGAATAATCCTAAAAAGGGGGCTCGACTAACTAAGGGATTTTTTGGATGATTAAGAAGATAAATGATACCTTATTCTAGAACGATTATTGGGATAATCATCCCCCTATTATTTCTTATTTTTCCTAGCTTCAACCTCTATGTGATAATTTTTGAGGGCTATATGGTCTAAGAGTGCTAATTAAATGTACATTGTTCCTTTGGGAAGGTCCATTGTTTAGTTTTGGAAGGAGCCCTAGAATTGGCCATGGGGAGGTTGTTTGAAGAATTGGGATACTCTTGCTTCTATTCTATTATACTAACCCTATTGTTTCTTGGAAGAAATTGATGTTCTTGCACAAGGCCATGATTTTAAAGGTGTATATTCAGTATCTCTTGGTTATCATTATTTAGAAGAGCAAGAAGAGGATTTTGGAGAATTTCCTTGGTGGAGAAAAATCTAGAATAAGTTTGGATGGCCTAAGTGTAATATTTTTATGTGGTTGTTAAGACATAACAAATGTATCACTTGGGAAATATCATAAAGAGAGGATTACATGGGCCTTCCATTTGTGTTGTTTGTGGCAACAATGAAGATTGTACTAATCACCTTTTCTTTGAATGCCAATTCTTTATGGATATTTGGAGTATGTAGTGGAAGATTTGAAATAGACCTATTATTCACACTAACTCCTTATTTGATTTTTCAAATAGTTTGGGTGCCCCTTGCTTCTATATCCTTTCTTTTGGTTGTGTGGGATTTTGGTCCTATTTTCATTCTATATAGATATGGAAATAGACAAATTTTATAAGAGCATCAAAGTTTAATTTTACAAGTTTGGAATAATATTAAGGGGAATTCTTAGGGAGTTTATAGTGGTTAAATTCAAGGTTGATGAACCTCTTACCTCTTATGAAATGTGCCTAGAAAATCTTCTATATTTGTACCTTTCCTTTATCACTCAGGCTAGATTTGGCCCTTGGACACTGCTAGAAAGTTTAATGTGGTTGGTAACTCATCTCCTCCTCAATGCAGGTTCTTTAAAATCAATATGGATGGCTCCTCTTAGGGAAATCAAAGTGATGTAGGGATTGGAAAAGTTGCTCGAGGTAGTGATGGTTTGGTTCATTTCTTCTTCTCTACTTATATGGATTGATGTTCCAATAATCAAATGGAAGCTTTGACCATTCTTATGGCTATGAAAAGTTCTTGTGCTATTGATTGGAAAAAGGTTAAACGAACTCCATGATTCTAGTCTCCATTCTAAGTACAATATAAATTCAAGAGTACTCTTAGATGTTGGTTGTGGTGGATAAGAAGATTCTCATTTTGGACACAAATTTTGAATCTATTTCTTTTGTTCTTATTCCCAAATAATGGAAAAAGGTAACTAAGTGTTTAGCTAACATTCTTCAACTTATTCAAGATGATCAAGCAAATGAAGATTAACTTGTCAAGTTTGAGGGAAGTGAATATCAGTTCTTGTGTTAGATTTTCAAGTGTTATGATGATTGGTAGTGTAGGAACCCACCATATGTTCATCTTTTGAAAAGTGTAATGAGTCATAAGTATCTATAAATATATCTAGTGTACTTGTATTTAATTCTCTTTAAATAAAGTATTTATCCCCCTGAAGTATGTATTAATCTTTAATGAGCATGATACAATAGCAACATACTTCACTTTACACTCTAACAATATTCTCACAACACTTTCACACATGTAAAATATGACATCGAACTACTATCTCACACCTCCAATATATATGCAAAGAGAGAGGCAAAACCATAAAGGGTTTAACCAAAATAATGACATCATGCAAAAAATTCATGCTCAAGTTGGAGAGCATATTCTAAGAATAGTAATCAATGACTTCACATGGACATCACATGGGTATAATCAATATATCCTCAAAGAGCATATGGAACTACAATTATATCTTTGATTTTTAACTCCTTGATGGCTCACATCCTCAATCATAGCATTCCATTACGGAGAAGATAACTTAAGTGAGTACCATCCATTATGACAATATTATCTTCTCGATCTCAGCACATAGAAGTGGGAAATAGCATTTAGTGAGTAAAAAGTCAAATGTAACCATCACTATAGTGTTATATCTCCCTTATAAATGCATATGATAACTACTATCAAGATTCTATGACAATATTAAATAAAAATAAGTTCTCCAATTACACCCTAAGTGTCCATGTACAACTTCAAAGAGTGTTGGAGATAGATAAAATAGATAGAATTTGTAAGGTTCATGGCACCTTAATCCTAACATCCCTCCTATGTTCTATAGCTAAGTACACATTGTTTATTTCATTTAATTTCCTAGATTAGTATCATAATGAATTATCTAGTTACAATTGTCACCACTTTAATTAATCTATATTGATTTATTCTATTATGTATACATTTTATTTAGTTAGCCCATGTTTTAGTATTAGGGAAATATAAATTTCCTTTATAATTCTAAAATGAATACTAATTTTTCATCATAGCCTCTTGATTGCCATCATTCCTTTAGCTAGAAGCACATTGCCCAAGGGGAAATCTTTAATTTTTTGTTTATTCCCTTTGTGTTACAAGCTTATCAAACAAAGTTGTGATTCCATGTGATTGAAATAATCAAGAAAAAAACTCACACATTAGATAACCAAATCACTTTCATTGATAGATAAATTCTAAATTGATTGCAACTACAAATGTTTGTTACTCTTTTTGTTGATTTCCTTCCAAAGTGTCATATTACACGATTGAAAAGATTTTGTGGGACTTTCTATGGGTTGCTCCAAGCCACACTAAATATATGCATTGTGTTGCTTGGGATTGTTGTTCCCTATAAGGGAATCTAGTGGGATAGGCCTTATTAATTTCAATAAAGAAGGTATTACTTTATGCACTAAGTGGATTGTTATAAGTTGTGATGGGAATGAAAACTAAATATTTGTTGTAGCTTGTATTTCTTTTGATTCACCATATGAGTGTCCAATTTGGTATGTCCTTGGTTCCCATTTGCTTTCATTTTTTGTCATTCCTATTAAAATAAATGGCACTTGTGTGGTAAGAAGTATTAAGAAGGCTTCAAAAACTATTAAGCCTCATTTATTTTTGAATGGGATTGTATTTCCCAATGGATTATCCAACAACCAACAATCTATATCTCAGACTCCCATTATCTCATTTAAAGACAAGTTGTCACTTCTCTTCTCTTAATATCTACACTACTTTGGCGTGACATGAGTGTGAAAAAGGTTCATAAATTTATTTCATAAAGACTAATAATTATTTATTTCAGATTTTTAACTCCATATTGTAGGGTGGATATCTAAAGGTATCAAAGATCTCCCTCCAAACCGTACATACGACTTTTATCGAATACGGCTTTCCACATGGTTCTATCTGCATATATAAGATATAAAAGATATAATTCTTATGCATGAAATTATGTTTACTCATTCTCAATTGAGTATCCATTTCCTTTCTTTTGCTATGATTAGAAATCTTGTATTTTCTATATCTATACAATTAAGTCCTTAGGTTTTAAAAAGAGTGTAAAAAAGAAGGTGTTTTAAATCAATGCTATTTGAATTGAACCTGTTCCGAAAAGGTCAAGACATTTCAAATTTTATATTAACACACACTAAGTAAGGGAAAACTTATGAAATGAATTCAATATTAAACCTTAGACATATAATATCCTTACAAATTAATACGATTGTTTGTTTTAGCCTATTCTAGTCCCCTTACAAAATGTTCGTTGTTGGGTTAGCCATATACTTTACATGTTTTTAGCAATTGACATGGCATCATCATAAAATGATAGAAATCTTAGATAAGAATATACAACGCACTAGAACACCCTTGTTTATGATTTTTTACTGAGACAACATCTAAGACTCCTCAAATTATGTGATATTTAACACTGGGCAAATCTTTAACTCTTCCACCTCTTACTAATACTACATAATGTTCTTGTAAATTATAGTCAATACCAGGTATATAAGCAGTTATTTCATATTTAAAGGTTAATTGTACTCTGGCGACTTTGCATAAGGAAGAGTTTGGTTTTTTAGGGGTGATAGTGGAAAAGTTGACAGATAAGTTACCTTTACTGCCACTATACAAAACTGTACATGAGAATTTCACCTCACATGGCTTCTCATTCAATTCTTTTGAAGTAGGAATTTTTTTTTTCGAGTATTCCCTTTCTTCATTATGAAAACTTGATTAGATAGTTTTCGTGTTTTAACATGAATGATTCTATATATTCCATTTTTTTGGTAACAAAATAACTATGTGAATCCTTTGGGATTCATTTTTCTTTCTCTATTAAAAAGAATGAGAATGACAACCTTTTTTTATCCATTATTAGTAATATGCTCATTTTTTATTTATATCTCTAAATATCATTTTTTTTAATCACAAATTCAATTCAAAATTGATGGGTTAATGTGAGCTTATCCATGTAGTTATCCATTATTTAACTAGGAATTGATTTGATAAAATATTTTGACTTTCGTGCTTTGGTTTGGGTGGCATGGTTTGGATGCTCAGGATTATTTCGATGGCCTATGATAAAATGTATCAATAGAATATATTCTTCATTCTGAGCGGCTGTGCCTGCCAATCAGCAATATAAACTGAGAAAGACTAGGGAAAAACAATTCTTTTTTTAGTTAGTTAATTACTTAACTATGCTGCTGGCTCAATTTTTTCTTTTTGACTAAATTGCTAGTATCGGTCATCTTGTTTATTTGGATTGAGAGAAAAGTGATAACTCAATAAGAAAAAAGATTGTACTATGATAGAAGATGGTTCCACTTGTTTAAACTCGACAATCAACAATTTAATTTCATTATGTCGATCCAAATAGAATAAGTCTATGCAGAATATAAAAAACTCTTTGCCTACTAGGTTACATAGTTTAGTTACAAATTTTCTTTAAATAAAAGGTCAATCTGAAATAGTTGATGAATGATTCCATTCTTTTTTCTTTTTTTGATGAGGTTTTGAAAGATTATGAAAGCAAGATAGAATTTCTGGAGAATAATGATAGAGTTTTGTGGAGTTTCTCCATTCTTTGGGAATGGGAAGTTCTTAAAATTTTCCTTCTAGATGAGGATAGGAAAGGGATATAACTCAGTGGTAGAGTGTCACCTTGACATGGTAAAAGTCATCAGTTCAAAACTGATTATCCCTAAACCTAATGTGAGTTCTTCTCTTTTTATTTATGTTCGCTCATTTTTATTTTGTGAAAAAAAAGAGGCTAGGGGGTTTACATTTATAATATATTAGTTGGAATGTCATTTCATACCCACCATAAAAGATAAAGTCTAAGTTGTCATTAGAAGGTTGATATGTATCAATGTTTCAATGAACATTCTATCTTATAATGGAGGACAAAAACTCATAATTTCTCACATTGTTAGTAATATTTATATATATATATATACATGTATATTTAACAATAATAATAGCGGGTATATGGTTTGAAGTAAACAATACAAATGACCAAAAGTTTTTTCAATGTCTTTCTTTGCTATTACTCTATCATCTTATAACTTTAGTAGTTTCTAATAAGAAAAGTTGTTAATAACTTCATTTTGCTAGTGGGTGTTCCCTTAGCTTTAAGTCATTCTTACTTATATTAAAAAGAAAAAAAATGACTCAATAACAATGATTTTTTTTCTCCTGAATAAATAACAATAACAACAATCTTTTCTCAAATATCTAAATACAATAAAATAACAATAGTCTCTATAAATACTACTTTGTGCAATAGATAGATTATATAGATGAAAAAGTAGTATATATATAGATTATATAGATGAAAAAGTAGTATATATATAGATTATATACATGACTTAATAGAATCTATATATAGATTCCATTAAATAGAGGACTTAATATAATATAGATGATAGATAATTCGTGAATTGACTTCATCCATGAAGAAAGGAGCTATAAGTAAGAAGTAATGAAACTCTAAATTTCATTGAGTTTGGTCCTGGCTCAGGATGAACGCTAGCGGCATGCTTAACACATGCAAGTTAGATGGGAAGTGGTGTTTCTAGTGGCGAACGGGTGAGTAATGCATAAGAACCTGCCCTTGGGAGGGAAACAACAACTGGAAATGGTTGCTAATACCCCATAGAGTTAGTACCTTTACGAGGTAGGTTGAGGAACAAAAGGGAGGAATCCAACCAAGGAGGGGCTCAAGTCTGATTAGCTAGTTGGTGAGGTAATGGCTTACCAAGGCTCCCATCAGTAGTTGATCTGAGAGGATGATCAACCACACTAGCACTGAGACACGGCCTAGTATTAGTAGGATTGACTTCAATGTCATATTCAAGGATCTTGGTGATCTAATTAGCCATTTTTTCTATGATCTCCCCTTCCATGATGTATTCACGCACACTGGAATGTGCGATATATTCCAGAACTTTGTTGCAAGAAATTAGATGGCAGAATTTTTTAAGTCCCTTTACTATTGCAAAGGCCTGTCTTTCGACATAGTTATAATTCGCCTCATGTTCCTTTAGGGTCCAGGAATAGAATGCCATTGGATGTTCCCCCTTTTCTTTGTTATCCTTTTGGGTTAGAACAGTAGCGATATTAGACTTGCTACTAAAAGTATACATTATAAAATATTTGGATTGATCTGGATTAACCAGCACCGGGGCTGTGGAAATCACTTCCTTGACCCTTTCAAAAGCCTCCCGAGCTTCCGTTGTCCACTTGAATGCTTGATCTTTCTTTAGCATCAAGGTGATTGCCCTAATCATTCCCCCAAAATCAGAAATAAACTTGCTGACGAAATTTACTTTGCCCAAGAAAGACTAGACACCTTTCTTATTTACCGGAAGGGGAAGTTCTTTGATAGCCTTTACTCGTTTAGGGTCAATTGAAACACCTTCTCTAGACACAACATGCCCCAACAGCTTACCCTGCGACACTCCGAATACACATTTCTTTGGATTCAGGGAAACCCTGAACTCGTGGCACTTTTGAAAAACTAATTCCAAATGATCAAAATGATCATCTTTAGATTTAGAGAACGCAGTAAGGTCATCTAAATAGATTAGAATAAACTTATTGATCAGTTTGCTAAATGCGATGTCCATCGCCTGCTGGAAAGTTGCCCCTGCATTGGATAAACCAAAAGGCATTTTAGCATATGCAAATGTTCCCCACTTCGTGGTGAACGTAGTCTTGTGCTGATCCTCTTCTTTAACACAAATCTGATTATAGCCAGAGAAACCATCCAACAGAGAGAACATTTTTTATCTTGCCACAGTTTGTAGGATAGACTCCATAGAGGGCAACAGATAGTGGTCCTTCAGAAATGCTCTGTTAAGGTCTCGGAAGTCCACACATAAGCAGATATCCCCATTCTTCTTTCTGACTGGGACCAGATTCGATACCCAAGTACTATGTTTAATTGGGAAGACAATGCGTGACTCAATGAGCTTGATTAGCTCCTGTGCCATTAAGGCCTCAATTTTAGGGTTAACTGGCCTCTGTTTCTGTCGGACTGATTTCGCACCTTCTGTTAGCTCAATAGTGTGCTGAATGATGCCAGGATTGTAACTCTCCAGGTCATCGTAGGACCAGGCCACTACTTCATATTTCTTGCAGAAATTGATAAGCCTTTCCTTATCATGGTGTGGGAAATTTTTTCCCACTCGAAGATTCCTACCATCGGAGACCCGAAGGTCTTCATAGACACTTTTGTCCGCCACAAACTTCCGCTTATCATTTTTGGCATCATTATAATCAAAAAAGTTTTCAAGATTAACCAATCCTTTTGGAAGTTTATTAGATTTGAGCTGCATAATTTGTCCTTCATAAGCCTCAGCGATCTTTGGTTGAAGCTGATCGGCGAACTCCCCTGAGTGTTGGATAAACGAAGCGATATGTTCATCGCTTTCAAAGACTTTCCAACTCTGATCATTGTCGAGGATCGCTGGTTGGACTAATACTCATACTAAATGTTCATTCTGAAGCAAGTCAAAGATAGGATCAAACTGAGCACCAATCATAGCCATGTTATCTACATTGCTATTTTGCCTTCGGGGAATAGTCTAGATGTTGAAAGCTTCGAAACCCTCAATCAGGTCCCAGACTTAGTGCTGATAGGATCTCATGCAGACATTCTTTGCTACAAAAATTCCTCAGACCTGATTAACTACCAGTTCAGAATCTCCAAACACAGTCAATTGCTTAACGCCCATTCGTTATGCAAGGCTTAGGCCTTGGACTAACCCTTCATATTCAGCCTCATTGTTTGAACATGTGAAGTGAAAGCAGAAAGACCTCAACAATTTTTCATTCTATGGGGATATTAGATATACCCCTGCTCCAGCACCTACTTTGCTTCTTGCTCTGTCAAAGCACAATGTCCATAGCTCTTTTGCTTGGTTACTGTAGGACTCTTTGGCGACCTTCAGAAGCACTTGGTCTTTATCATAAATTACATATGTGCCCAGTCCTGTAGCATGATAATTTTTGAAAGGGTCATTATTTATGTGTTCGCTCAACAGAGCATCTTCCTTATCATTCCGATCTCTGCTCACCTTCTCCTCTTCTAGCAAATCAACACCATACATTTCTTGCTTGGTGATAGAGGTATGCACCAATTCAAAATTGATCAAGGCCTCATCTGCCACATGTTTAGAATGTAAAGCCTCCGATTCTATCTTCATTTTTGCACCATGTTTGGTCCTAAGTATCAGATGTGACCAATCTAAGGACAGGTATCCGCCCACCTTTGAAGTAAATTCTCAAGATAGACATAGACCAAACATAGGAGGAACATCTATGATCACTGTGTCTTGCGGGACCGTGATACTAGGGCAAGTAAATAGAGTTAACAGAAGCGCTTTGATGACACCTACGGTCTCAACTTTGTTTCCATCAAGCTGCATAACCCCTCTTTTCATAGGTTCGTAGATGAGTCCCAAAGCTTTGGCTATCTGTTTAGGCATAACCATCGTACTAGCGCCAAAATCAATCATAGCGTTGTGTAATAGCTTCTTTCCTACAATGAGAGTCAAGAAGAAGGGTTGAGGTTTCAACCTACCTCTATCTTCGGTAGGGGATTCCTTCGTATTGTTTGTAAGCACCTCTGCACTGGCCGAAGGCTCTATTGATACTGGGTTTATCTCTTCTTGAAGTGCCTTCTATAATATAGTCTTTTGTTCTGGGATAGCTAGAATGTCCCATAAAGACACATTAACAGATGATTTCTTCAATTGCTCTACCACATTGAAAGGTGGCAAACTCAAAGATTTCTGCTCTTTGGTTCTTGCTATAATAATCTCCCTTTCTATGGTTGAGAAGGTGAAGGGATGACGAAGCACCGAATTTGATCAAACACACCTTTGCATTGTGGGCTGTCCGTATGTGAAACAATAGG
>VDFB02257567.1:0-10914 GCA_007258455.2 Sequoia sempervirens | reverse complement strand
TTATTAATTTCAATAAAGAAGGTATTACTTTATGCACTAAGTGGATTGTTATAAGTTGTGATGGGAATGAAAACTAAATATTTGTTGTAGCTTGTATTTCTTTTGATTCACCATATGAGTGTCCAATTTGGTATGTCCTTGGTTCCCATTTGCTTTCATTTTTTGTCATTCCTATTAAAATAAATGGCACTTGTGTGGTAAGAAGTATTAAGAAGGCTTCAAAAACTATTAAGCCTCATTTATTTTTGAATGGGATTGTATTTCCCAATGGATTATCCAACAACCAACAATCTATATCTCAGACTCCCATTATCTCATTTAAAGACAAGTTGTCACTTCTCTTCTCTTAATATCTACACTACTTTGGCGTGACATGAGTGTGAAAAAGGTTCATAAATTTATTTCATAAAGACTAATAATTATTTATTTCAGATTTTTAACTCCATATTGTAGGGTGGATATCTAAAGGTATCAAAGATCTCCCTCCAAACCGTACATACGACTTTTATCGAATACGGCTTTCCACATGGTTCTATCTGCATATATAAGATATAAAAGATATAATTCTTATGCATGAAATTATGTTTACTCATTCTCAATTGAGTATCCATTTCCTTTCTTTTGCTATGATTAGAAATCTTGTATTTTCTATATCTATACAATTAAGTCCTTAGGTTTTAAAAAGAGTGTAAAAAAGAAGGTGTTTTAAATCAATGCTATTTGAATTGAACCTGTTCCGAAAAGGTCAAGACATTTCAAATTTTATATTAACACACACTAAGTAAGGGAAAACTTATGAAATGAATTCAATATTAAACCTTAGACATATAATATCCTTACAAATTAATACGATTGTTTGTTTTAGCCTATTCTAGTCCCCTTACAAAATGTTCGTTGTTGGGTTAGCCATATACTTTACATGTTTTTAGCAATTGACATGGCATCATCATAAAATGATAGAAATCTTAGATAAGAATATACAACGCACTAGAACACCCTTGTTTATGATTTTTTACTGAGACAACATCTAAGACTCCTCAAATTATGTGATATTTAACACTGGGCAAATCTTTAACTCTTCCACCTCTTACTAATACTACATAATGTTCTTGTAAATTATAGTCAATACCAGGTATATAAGCAGTTATTTCATATTTAAAGGTTAATTGTACTCTGGCGACTTTGCATAAGGAAGAGTTTGGTTTTTTAGGGGTGATAGTGGAAAAGTTGACAGATAAGTTACCTTTACTGCCACTATACAAAACTGTACATGAGAATTTCACCTCACATGGCTTCTCATTCAATTCTTTTGAAGTAGGAATTTTTTTTTTCGAGTATTCCCTTTCTTCATTATGAAAACTTGATTAGATAGTTTTCGTGTTTTAACATGAATGATTCTATATATTCCATTTTTTTGGTAACAAAATAACTATGTGAATCCTTTGGGATTCATTTTTCTTTCTCTATTAAAAAGAATGAGAATGACAACCTTTTTTTATCCATTATTAGTAATATGCTCATTTTTTATTTATATCTCTAAATATCATTTTTTTTAATCACAAATTCAATTCAAAATTGATGGGTTAATGTGAGCTTATCCATGTAGTTATCCATTATTTAACTAGGAATTGATTTGATAAAATATTTTGACTTTCGTGCTTTGGTTTGGGTGGCATGGTTTGGATGCTCAGGATTATTTCGATGGCCTATGATAAAATGTATCAATAGAATATATTCTTCATTCTGAGCGGCTGTGCCTGCCAATCAGCAATATAAACTGAGAAAGACTAGGGAAAAACAATTCTTTTTTTAGTTAGTTAATTACTTAACTATGCTGCTGGCTCAATTTTTTCTTTTTGACTAAATTGCTAGTATCGGTCATCTTGTTTATTTGGATTGAGAGAAAAGTGATAACTCAATAAGAAAAAAGATTGTACTATGATAGAAGATGGTTCCACTTGTTTAAACTCGACAATCAACAATTTAATTTCATTATGTCGATCCAAATAGAATAAGTCTATGCAGAATATAAAAAACTCTTTGCCTACTAGGTTACATAGTTTAGTTACAAATTTTCTTTAAATAAAAGGTCAATCTGAAATAGTTGATGAATGATTCCATTCTTTTTTCTTTTTTTGATGAGGTTTTGAAAGATTATGAAAGCAAGATAGAATTTCTGGAGAATAATGATAGAGTTTTGTGGAGTTTCTCCATTCTTTGGGAATGGGAAGTTCTTAAAATTTTCCTTCTAGATGAGGATAGGAAAGGGATATAACTCAGTGGTAGAGTGTCACCTTGACATGGTAAAAGTCATCAGTTCAAAACTGATTATCCCTAAACCTAATGTGAGTTCTTCTCTTTTTATTTATGTTCGCTCATTTTTATTTTGTGAAAAAAAAGAGGCTAGGGGGTTTACATTTATAATATATTAGTTGGAATGTCATTTCATACCCACCATAAAAGATAAAGTCTAAGTTGTCATTAGAAGGTTGATATGTATCAATGTTTCAATGAACATTCTATCTTATAATGGAGGACAAAAACTCATAATTTCTCACATTGTTAGTAATATTTATATATATATATATACATGTATATTTAACAATAATAATAGCGGGTATATGGTTTGAAGTAAACAATACAAATGACCAAAAGTTTTTTCAATGTCTTTCTTTGCTATTACTCTATCATCTTATAACTTTAGTAGTTTCTAATAAGAAAAGTTGTTAATAACTTCATTTTGCTAGTGGGTGTTCCCTTAGCTTTAAGTCATTCTTACTTATATTAAAAAGAAAAAAAATGACTCAATAACAATGATTTTTTTTCTCCTGAATAAATAACAATAACAACAATCTTTTCTCAAATATCTAAATACAATAAAATAACAATAGTCTCTATAAATACTACTTTGTGCAATAGATAGATTATATAGATGAAAAAGTAGTATATATATAGATTATATAGATGAAAAAGTAGTATATATATAGATTATATACATGACTTAATAGAATCTATATATAGATTCCATTAAATAGAGGACTTAATATAATATAGATGATAGATAATTCGTGAATTGACTTCATCCATGAAGAAAGGAGCTATAAGTAAGAAGTAATGAAACTCTAAATTTCATTGAGTTTGGTCCTGGCTCAGGATGAACGCTAGCGGCATGCTTAACACATGCAAGTTAGATGGGAAGTGGTGTTTCTAGTGGCGAACGGGTGAGTAATGCATAAGAACCTGCCCTTGGGAGGGAAACAACAACTGGAAATGGTTGCTAATACCCCATAGAGTTAGTACCTTTACGAGGTAGGTTGAGGAACAAAAGGGAGGAATCCAACCAAGGAGGGGCTCAAGTCTGATTAGCTAGTTGGTGAGGTAATGGCTTACCAAGGCTCCCATCAGTAGTTGATCTGAGAGGATGATCAACCACACTAGCACTGAGACACGGCCTAGTATTAGTAGGATTGACTTCAATGTCATATTCAAGGATCTTGGTGATCTAATTAGCCATTTTTTCTATGATCTCCCCTTCCATGATGTATTCACGCACACTGGAATGTGCGATATATTCCAGAACTTTGTTGCAAGAAATTAGATGGCAGAATTTTTTAAGTCCCTTTACTATTGCAAAGGCCTGTCTTTCGACATAGTTATAATTCGCCTCATGTTCCTTTAGGGTCCAGGAATAGAATGCCATTGGATGTTCCCCCTTTTCTTTGTTATCCTTTTGGGTTAGAACAGTAGCGATATTAGACTTGCTACTAAAAGTATACATTATAAAATATTTGGATTGATCTGGATTAACCAGCACCGGGGCTGTGGAAATCACTTCCTTGACCCTTTCAAAAGCCTCCCGAGCTTCCGTTGTCCACTTGAATGCTTGATCTTTCTTTAGCATCAAGGTGATTGCCCTAATCATTCCCCCAAAATCAGAAATAAACTTGCTGACGAAATTTACTTTGCCCAAGAAAGACTAGACACCTTTCTTATTTACCGGAAGGGGAAGTTCTTTGATAGCCTTTACTCGTTTAGGGTCAATTGAAACACCTTCTCTAGACACAACATGCCCCAACAGCTTACCCTGCGACACTCCGAATACACATTTCTTTGGATTCAGGGAAACCCTGAACTCGTGGCACTTTTGAAAAACTAATTCCAAATGATCAAAATGATCATCTTTAGATTTAGAGAACGCAGTAAGGTCATCTAAATAGATTAGAATAAACTTATTGATCAGTTTGCTAAATGCGATGTCCATCGCCTGCTGGAAAGTTGCCCCTGCATTGGATAAACCAAAAGGCATTTTAGCATATGCAAATGTTCCCCACTTCGTGGTGAACGTAGTCTTGTGCTGATCCTCTTCTTTAACACAAATCTGATTATAGCCAGAGAAACCATCCAACAGAGAGAACATTTTTTATCTTGCCACAGTTTGTAGGATAGACTCCATAGAGGGCAACAGATAGTGGTCCTTCAGAAATGCTCTGTTAAGGTCTCGGAAGTCCACACATAAGCAGATATCCCCATTCTTCTTTCTGACTGGGACCAGATTCGATACCCAAGTACTATGTTTAATTGGGAAGACAATGCGTGACTCAATGAGCTTGATTAGCTCCTGTGCCATTAAGGCCTCAATTTTAGGGTTAACTGGCCTCTGTTTCTGTCGGACTGATTTCGCACCTTCTGTTAGCTCAATAGTGTGCTGAATGATGCCAGGATTGTAACTCTCCAGGTCATCGTAGGACCAGGCCACTACTTCATATTTCTTGCAGAAATTGATAAGCCTTTCCTTATCATGGTGTGGGAAATTTTTTCCCACTCGAAGATTCCTACCATCGGAGACCCGAAGGTCTTCATAGACACTTTTGTCCGCCACAAACTTCCGCTTATCATTTTTGGCATCATTATAATCAAAAAAGTTTTCAAGATTAACCAATCCTTTTGGAAGTTTATTAGATTTGAGCTGCATAATTTGTCCTTCATAAGCCTCAGCGATCTTTGGTTGAAGCTGATCGGCGAACTCCCCTGAGTGTTGGATAAACGAAGCGATATGTTCATCGCTTTCAAAGACTTTCCAACTCTGATCATTGTCGAGGATCGCTGGTTGGACTAATACTCATACTAAATGTTCATTCTGAAGCAAGTCAAAGATAGGATCAAACTGAGCACCAATCATAGCCATGTTATCTACATTGCTATTTTGCCTTCGGGGAATAGTCTAGATGTTGAAAGCTTCGAAACCCTCAATCAGGTCCCAGACTTAGTGCTGATAGGATCTCATGCAGACATTCTTTGCTACAAAAATTCCTCAGACCTGATTAACTACCAGTTCAGAATCTCCAAACACAGTCAATTGCTTAACGCCCATTCGTTATGCAAGGCTTAGGCCTTGGACTAACCCTTCATATTCAGCCTCATTGTTTGAACATGTGAAGTGAAAGCAGAAAGACCTCAACAATTTTTCATTCTATGGGGATATTAGATATACCCCTGCTCCAGCACCTACTTTGCTTCTTGCTCTGTCAAAGCACAATGTCCATAGCTCTTTTGCTTGGTTACTGTAGGACTCTTTGGCGACCTTCAGAAGCACTTGGTCTTTATCATAAATTACATATGTGCCCAGTCCTGTAGCATGATAATTTTTGAAAGGGTCATTATTTATGTGTTCGCTCAACAGAGCATCTTCCTTATCATTCCGATCTCTGCTCACCTTCTCCTCTTCTAGCAAATCAACACCATACATTTCTTGCTTGGTGATAGAGGTATGCACCAATTCAAAATTGATCAAGGCCTCATCTGCCACATGTTTAGAATGTAAAGCCTCCGATTCTATCTTCATTTTTGCACCATGTTTGGTCCTAAGTATCAGATGTGACCAATCTAAGGACAGGTATCCGCCCACCTTTGAAGTAAATTCTCAAGATAGACATAGACCAAACATAGGAGGAACATCTATGATCACTGTGTCTTGCGGGACCGTGATACTAGGGCAAGTAAATAGAGTTAACAGAAGCGCTTTGATGACACCTACGGTCTCAACTTTGTTTCCATCAAGCTGCATAACCCCTCTTTTCATAGGTTCGTAGATGAGTCCCAAAGCTTTGGCTATCTGTTTAGGCATAACCATCGTACTAGCGCCAAAATCAATCATAGCGTTGTGTAATAGCTTCTTTCCTACAATGAGAGTCAAGAAGAAGGGTTGAGGTTTCAACCTACCTCTATCTTCGGTAGGGGATTCCTTCGTATTGTTTGTAAGCACCTCTGCACTGGCCGAAGGCTCTATTGATACTGGGTTTATCTCTTCTTGAAGTGCCTTCTATAATATAGTCTTTTGTTCTGGGATAGCTAGAATGTCCCATAAAGACACATTAACAGATGATTTCTTCAATTGCTCTACCACATTGAAAGGTGGCAAACTCAAAGATTTCTGCTCTTTGGTTCTTGCTATAATAATCTCCTTCCGTGGTTGAGAAGGTGAAGGGATGGTCGAAGCGCCAGGAATTTGATTAGACACGCCTTTGCGTTGTGGGCTGTCTGGATGTGAAACAACAGGCTCACTGGTGAATCTCCTCTTTGAGCGTGTGTTATAGTCAGATTGCACCTGTGGTGTTTCGGGTATGAATGCGTCATTGGAAAACACTATTTCTTCTTCCTCCATCCAGGAGAAGAGCACATGATCAGGAGAAATATTGGACTCTTGTTCTAAAGACATTCCTTGCATTTGTGCGGTAAGGACCGCACTCTCCATTGGCGAGGCATATGTGTAACCTCCATTTTCTGTTGTAGTGCCTTGACTGCGTTGCTCTACCACCTTCTGTTGTAAGTTGCCATGCAGACAATTTTAGGGCATATGTGCATCACTGCAGGGGAAACACCACGGATTGATGTCATCAATAAGGTTGTTTTGCCCTGTGGCTAGTTCCCTGCTCGAGCTTGAAGACACACTCGTCAACGGAGAAGGCATTGGCACCATTTGGTTTGTACTCGACGTTGGTGGATTAGTGTGAGGCGCACCTTGATATTGATTTTGCTGATAAGTAGACCGTCTGCCTTGATAGTTTTGATATGCGGGTCGCGGGGGCGTTGCTTGGTTTTGCTTGGGAGTTGTTATGTCATTTGCCATGGTTCGCAACATCTCCTTGAGGTTGCTTATTTAAACCTTGGAAGAACCTGATGTAGAAGCCAAGTTTTTAGGAGTGGCCACATATGAGTACATTGGTTGGGCAGTTGCTGGCGCACTAGTCGATGCGACCTCTTGTGCAGAGATTGATATTTTAGGAAACATCAACATAATAGGTCGAGGAGGCAATTTTCTGCAATCTATCAAATGATTCTCAGCTTTGATAGCGGTACCATAAGCATTTGGTAGAGTGGCTCCTCCCAAAGACTTGATCATCACAAAAATGTCGGGATTGATAGACTTCAGATAAAATATAAATGCCAACTCGGGAGTCAGGCGAATAGTAACAGGGATTCTTTGCCAATTTGCATGAAATCGGGCATTGAAGTCCGTCAGAGCCTCTTGGGGGGCTCGTTTTATGATGGATAGCTGATAATATAATGAAGAATGATCTCTGTCATTTGAGAACCTTTTATAGAATGGATCTCTGAGCTCATCCCAGGTGCGAATTGAATTAGGAATTAGCGTTCAGTACCAATCCAGAGCCTTGCCTTTGAAAAACGTGGTGAGGAGCCTTAGGGCTACATTCTGCGCAGTAATACCGTGTACTAGACAAATGTCTGCCACACCCTGCAAATGTTCTGCTGGCATTTTTGAGTTGTCTCCAGCAAATTTGGGAATAGCTTTCATGGCCGAAACCGGGATAGCGCCCCAAACAACGGGCACTATCGGGGCTACCAGGGGACTTCTAGTATCCCATGCTACGTAGTTTTTGTTGGTAGCTGACAACATGGTGAGAGGAAAAGGTGGTGGGAATGGAATGGTTACCAGCTGATTTGTGACCTGGACTGTCCCTAGCAGAGGTACTAGTAAACCTGGGTTATCTACAGTCTGGGATCTAGTTACAGGTCGATGGCTCATACACCCCTCTACAATGCAATTTTATTAAGTTCAGGTCCCACCGGGTGTGCCATAAAAAGAACAAACTGTTGATGCTAAAAATTGACGAGGTAACAGTGTCTTATGAGAAACTCAGTTTAAGTGGGACCTTTTGCGCTAAACTGAGTGACCTCTGGATTTTAAAGAAGCTGACTTCTTCTATAATGGGTTTTGGAAAGGGAAAAGGAAGTGGATATAATAAAACAAAGTATAACCTAAGGCGATGCACCAAGATCTACTGATGGGCACGATAAATCATAGATTTAGGGGCCTGAATGGTGTTGTTGCATTCCAAAACGTCAGAAACTTAAGAATATAGCATAGACAATTCATTTATTGACATAAAATAATGTTGCATACATTCTCACTACTAAGAAGAGTCATTATACATGATTTAGATAAGCAAACTTGTATCCAACATATATGGAAGTTCTTCAAATGAAATGTTAAAACAGTATAAAGCATAGTTTACAGTTTAATCGAAGCATGAAAAATAGAAAGGCCGAACAATTGCAACAGTCTGAAAGTTTGCAATTTAAATAAAACAGTAATAGAGGCCTGGCGTCTTTTGCTAAAACTAGCATGTTTTTCCAAATTCCCGCCCATCTCTCAATAAAGAGAGAGTATAAATAACATGGAAAAACCTCCCATCGCTTCGAGGAACAACAATAGAAAAGATCTCGCAATCCTTTGCAATGATGCCTAAATCAGAAGATTCCCAAGGCCATTAGAATAACGAGTCAGAACACAGTATCCAGTCGCCCTAGGTACAGGTGCATCCCTTGCAATGATGGTGGTGATCCCAACAAGGCTAGAGCAAACAAATGTCATCCATCACCGTGAATGATTATGACCAGCAGCAACCAATAACATTATTTAGTTCACCCGGCCCATCGCTCGCATAATAGATCAACATTTAGGCATGTGACAGCTTTTCATTGCCTGCATGAAACCTTCTCCCATCGCTGCCGATGATTTGTGAAAATGCAACACGTGTCAAATGGGCTGAGATCCTTATTGCAATGGAGGGAATGCTCCATCAACCGGGCGCGAAAGATGCATGGCAGCATTTCGCTGCCTGCGACACTTATTTCCTCACTGCATTGAAAGATTTGCAAACGGTTGCCACCTCACAAAATGTGGGGCCTACCAACACCTTTTAAGAATGAAATATTTTGCGGAAGCATTTCGCATCCTAACGAGGCCTCGAGGAAGCAAGCAACAAAAACAACCTGTAGCCGCGACACGTGGGAGCCTAGCGGAGCTTCCCAGGAACCGAAAGGAAAGCTGATACCTGAAGCTACGAAGAGTCGCTGCGTAAAGTGGTAGATCAAAAATTTTATAGAAATCTGAGTAAACTCGGCGATGCATAGGCCGGCGCACACATAATGCAAAAATCAACCCGAAGGGAGTTGCTCAAATATTTATTTTAACAATTCCCAAGGCACAACTAGTGACTGGAGTGAATTCGTAACAAGGTAGTCATACTGGAAGGTGTGGCTAGATTACCTCCTTTTCAGGGAGAGCTAATGCTTGTTGAGCTCATACACTGTTACGCTTGTGAAAGAGAGCAAGTGAAATGAGGATGCATTTGCAACAGACAGAGTCTTTTGTCGTTTATCGATAGTGAAGTTCGTTACTAGATAGTGACATAAGTAAGAGTGAAGTTCATAAGTCAGCTCATTGTCCCAGGTCGAGACAAGTTGATAGGCTCCTATTTTTCGTGTTTGTTTTATGAAATAGAGAAATTATTGAAATAATTTCTCTATTCCCCCTTTCCCTTTTTTTAAGAGGGACAAGAGGTCAAAATCATATTTAATAAAAATGTCATACTTATAAAAACATTGTTAAGTTTAACTATTTATTTTCTTTTTTTATTAATAAAAACTTGTTTATTATTTAGTTTTCAAATAAATAAGGAAAAAAACACACAATTTTTTTTTTTTTTTCAAAAAAGGCTATTTAGTTTTCAAATAAATAAGGAAAAATGCACACAAACAAAAAAGAAAGTTTCAAAAAAGGCTATTTAGTTTTCAAATAAATAAGGAAAAAAGCACACAAACAAAAAAGAAAGTCTCAAAAAAGGGCAAGCGAGCAAGAGGATTTCGCTTGCTTTTGGTAGGCCTCTCCTACTACTGGAGAGGCCTACTGGGCTATTAGCTCAGTGGTAGAGCGCGCCCCTGATAATTGCATTGTTGTGCTTGGGTTGAGAAGGCTATCAGCCACATGGATAGTTCAATGTGCTCATCAACACCTGACCCAGAGATGTGGATCATCCAAGGCACATTAGCATGGCGTACTCCTATTCGAACTAGGGTTTGAACCTGACTTTCTTATCAGAAGGATAGATGGGGTGATTAAGGTGCTCGATCAAATGTAGATCACATTTTTGATTCATTCGTGGGATCTGGGCGGTCCTGGGTAGCCAAGTATTTTGGCTACTCTTTTCTCGAGAATCCATACATATCTTATCAGTGTATGGAAGACTATCTCTTGAGCACGGACTAAAGTTATTATTATTAAGTAAGCCTAAATGTGTAAAAAAGCACCTAACAATGCATCTTCACAAACCAAGAACTACGAGATCACCTTTTATTCTAGGGTGACAGAGGGATCATATCATTCGAGTCTTTTCATACTTTTTTCGTAGGATGCGGGAAATCTATAGTATAGGATTCTTATCCAACCGGGAGACTACTTCTAGTTATAAGAAGAAGAGAACAAATATTGGAAATAATTCCTTGGTATTCCACTCGCTCAATGACTATAAACAATTCCTGGATCAGTGCATTAGGAAATTGTTATTCATCTCCTAATGAATGATGAGAGAAGCAGGATCGAAAAAGGATCTT